>PVKV010009800.1:47641-79188 GCA_004027835.1 Alouatta palliata | reverse complement strand
ACCTATCAAACGTAGATTAGGTCTTTTCACATAGTCCCATATTTCTTGGAGACTTTGCTCATTCCTTTTTACCCTTTTTTCTCTAATCTTGTCTTCTTGTTTTATTTCATTAAGTTGGTCTTCGACCTCTGAAATCCTTTCTTCTGCTTGATCAATTCGACTGTTAAAACTTGTGCATACTTCGCGAAGTTCTCGTATTGTGTTTTTAAGCTCTACTTCAGCAAAACTATCTACTACTTATCAGAGCATTTCCAAGTCACTCACACATATTTGAACATTTGAATGTTAAGTCCAAGAACACTGGCAGAGGCAACCATGATCCCATGTCAGTCCATCCCATCCACTCCCCGGATTTTCAGCCCCGTGCAGGCAGGGCCACGTGACTAGTTCTAGCCAATGAGATGGAAGCGAGCGCCACCTCCCGGAAGGAAAATGATGCATGTCACCTAGTGCGGGGCTAAGGTGCTCAACTCAGCTCTCCAGTTTGCCTTCGTCTGTCTTGGCCACAAAGGAAACCACATATTCCAGATGTAAAATGTTAGAGTCTCCTGCCAAACACTGTCCTTTTGTTATGCCACTGAGATTTGGGGGTTAATCTGATGCGGCATTGTATTCTGGCCTATTTCAGTTCTCTACTGCTATCTGGCAAACCACCCCAAAATGTCTTAGCTTCAAACAACACGCATTTGCTTTGCTCATGACTCTGCAGTCTGGGCTAGTTTCAGCTGGGCAGCTCTTCTGCAGATCTTGCCAGGGTCATTAGTGTGGCTGCGTTCAGCTGGCCGGCAGGCTGAAGTCTGGGCTTAGCTGAACTCAGGACGGCTGGGCCTCTCCCTCCCCACCCCGCTGCTTGCCCCTCACGCTGCCCCCGACCCCCCCCGTCTCTCTCCCCACCTCCCTCCACAGACTGTCTCCACAAGGCACAAGGTCTCTCTGGCAGAGTAGTTGGACTTCTTGCTCGGATGGGAGCTCAAAACTCCCCAAAATGCTAAGTGAAGTGCCAAACTTAGTCCCAGAACGGGGACAGTGTCACTTCTGGTACATTCTGTCGGTTTAAGCAAATCACAGGCCCAGGCCAGACTCAAGAGGAAGGGACTCCACAAGAACACTGGAATATCAGAGATGCGGTTCATCAGGGCCACCCGTGCAACACCGTGCCAGGGCCTCTTCTGAGCAGCATAAACACCAAGGACCTACTCCACGTGGGAGAATGCTCTGTCACACACATAATGGTGTATAATCTCTAAGGGTGTGATCATGTAAGTGGCAACAAAATGTTTTAGAGCAGTTTTTTTTTTTTAAGTGCTGAGATTACAAGTGGGAGACACCACACCCAGCCAGAAGGAAAATAACTGCTTGTTTCCACCTGGTTTCAAACCAGGGCTCTTCCACATGTTAGGTGAATGTGAAAAACAGTACACTATGGAAACACTCCCTCATTTTTGTATTTTAAGAAAATAATGGGCTGGGCACAGTGACTCCCACCTGCGATCCCAACACTTTGGGAGGCCAAGACAGGTGAATCCCTTGAGCCTAGGAGTTTGAGAACAGCCTGGACAACATGGTGAAACCCCATCTCTACAAAAAATATGAAAATTAGCCCGGCATGGTGGTGTGTGCCTGTAGTCCCGGCTACTGAAGGGGCTGAGGGTGGGAGGATCGCTTGAGCCTGGGAGGTTGAGGCTGCAGTGAGCCATGATTATGCTACTGCACCCAGCCAGGGCCACAGAGTAATAAGACCCTGTCTCAGAAAAGAAAAGAGTTAACAATTTTAAAGGTAGTTAAAAATCAGTTGCCCACTTTGATAAAGCAAATATCCAATGTGGAAGTTTGGAGATCAACTCTTACTCTTATTATTGTGGGTTAAAGAAATAGTGGAGGCTGGGTGGTGGTTCACACCTGTAACCCCATCACTTTGGGAGTCTGAAGCAGGCGGATCACAAGGTCAGGAGTTCAAGACCAGCCTGGCCAACACAGTGAAACGTCATCTCTACTAAAAATACAAAAATTAGCTGGGGATGGTGGTAATCCCCGTGCCTGTAATCTCAGCTACTTGGGAGGCTGAGGCAGAAGAACCACTTGAACCCAGGAGGTGGAGGTTGCAGTGAGCTGAGATCAGGCCATTGCACTCTAGCCTGGGCTACAGAACAAGACTCCGTCTCAAAAAAAAAAAAAAAGAGTGGAAAAAACAAGTAACTTTAGATGTTCAAGTCATTTTGAAAGTACTTATTTACAGTAATTTCAGTGCTAACTAAATTAGCACTTAAATAGCACACACACACACAACTCAGGAAAATCAAACTTTCAAGTTACTTTATTCAAAGGCAAAACTTTGTGGGAAGTAGTTGTCCTGCTGTAGAACTGCCTAGCAAGGATCCCGGCTGCCTCTGAAAACAGACAGCCCCCAACACCTGCTGCGTTCACAAGAAGGCCAGATGGCTATCATCCAGGGATGCCGCAGATATAGTTCGGCAGGGGGTGGGCAGTTGGGCTGGAAGACCTCTAAGATGCTTCCAATCTGATGGTATGATTCTGTGATGCTAAGAGGTGTATGAGACTTGATTCCTGAGCTGGCTGGAGGAACAGCCAGGACTTGTAAATGCGGCAAGAACTGGACGTGCTGCTGGGCCTGGAGAATCACACAGAAAGTGCATAGGCCAGAACCCCAACGTTTTTCCAGCCGCCAGTGGCTGCAGCCGACGGCTGGTGCCTCGGTTTCTGGATCATTTTCCCAGGCTCAAGCGTTCATCACAGGAGACCACGTGGCGAATGTAATAGAGTCTGTAGAGTGCTGCGGGAGAGCAGGAAGTGCATAAAAAGCCAGGAACCATTACAGATGAGAGGTAAGTGGCGCCCTGACAGCAGCATAACTGTGAGCATCTAGCCAGCTGCCCACACCAATCACAGGCCCCATCATCTAACCAGGCCTGACAGAGCCACCTCAGGTCACTCCACTGCTCCCGAGAGTGGATGCTGCCTCTGCAGCCCTGCAGACCCAGGGAAGGTGAGCTCGGGTTTCTTCTGTTCTTAGGCCTGACCGGTGGATTGGATCACTTAGAAATTCTTTCACTCACTTCATTCATGTAACAGGTGTTTACTAAGAAGCCATAATGTGCCAGGCGCTGTTCTTGCGATCTGGAAATACAGCAGCGCGCATGACCGTTTCTTGGCTATCGGTAGAGAAGAGTAAAAGAGTAGAGGGCCTGAGGACTTCACAGAAACATCTCAGCACAGTGATTCACGTCTGTCCCTCACAGGGAGGGACTCCTCTATTTTCCTATGAGGAAGCCATCTATGTTGTTAAGTAACTCGCTCAAGGTCTCCAAGCTGGTGGGGGGCATCTACCCGGCACTGGGGCACTGATTGTCCTTGGAGAGTGAAGCCAGTGAGAATCAGCCGTCCTGGAATGCCTTCTAAGAGCCACTGGAGAGGGTCCCCAGGAGTGGGTGGCTGGGACATGGTGGAAGTTCGAGAGCCCCATGAAGGACGGGAGCGTATTTTATGAGGGGTGTTCTTGTCATGAAGATGACTGGAATCCCAAGGAGGGAACTGACCCCTATGCTAACGGGGGCTGGGAGGTGATGATGTTCTCAGGAAACAGCGGCCTTGTCAATTGTCGATGCTATTTGGTATATCCAAAGCCAGAAAGCCTGGAAGCTGGGAGGGTGCCAGGCCGTCTGCGACCCCAGCCAGCTTCCCGGACTCCCCACGTGCCTTCAGATGCTAAGCCTGCGCCCTGGAAATTGGGCAAGCATCAGGGGTTGGGTAGGGCTCATTGGAACCCATCTCTGGGCAGAAGCCACCCCACCAAGGAAGACCCTGGGCTGGAGGGTGTCGGCAGAACCGGCCACAACCCACAACGCAGCTAACGCAGCTGGGGGACATTTGCATACTCTTTCCCTCCCTCGGGGTCTTCCCTTTCTGAGCGCCCCCGCTTTGCTCCCCGAAAGAATACAAATCCCTTGCTCTCTGAGGAGTGCAACCATCCCAGCAACATTAAGTACGTGGTTTAACCCTCGGTTTAAGGATGACGCTTACTTAGGAGAGGCTGTGAGAGAGGGTACCCTAAACTGGAATAACTCATGCCACTGGTCCAGAAAATACTTTGTATACCACTACATGTTCTCAGAGCTCATTTTATTTATTTATTTATTTTATTTTTTTGAGACAGAGTCTTGCTCTGTCACCCAGGCCGGAGCAATGGCTCGATCTTGGCTCACCACAACCTCCGACTCCCAGGTTCAAGCAATTCTCATACCTCAGCTCCTGAGTAGCTAGGATCACAGGTGCATGCCACCACGCCCTGCTAATTTTTGTATTTTTAGTAGACATAGGGATTCACCATGTTGGCCAGGCTGGTCTCAAACTCCCGGCCTCAACTGGTTTGCCCATGATGGCCTCCCAAACTTTTGGGATTACAGGCGTGAGATACCGCACCTGCCAACATTTGTTGAACTCTTTGCACGTGTACTAACGCAGCACAGTAGCCCCAGGTGCATGTTATTATGATGAGGCTCACTCACAGGTGGGTTTATTTGACCATGTACATTATGTTCCATTAGTTCGCCATTACACGGCATCATCAGATGCCAGTCACTGTCTTTCTCTGTCCACTCTCCCTGGGTCCGAAACCTGCTGACTTAGACGCTGCCTGTTGTCCATCTCCACACTTATATTCCTGGCCTCTTGCTCCCCTGTCATCTCCTCCACCTGTCCCCATCCTTCCTGCCTCCCAGCCCCTCAAGTCCAGCCCCCCGACCACCCCAGTGCCCAGTGCTCTCCCTTGCCTGACCTCTGACCTCCCTCGTCCCCACTCCAGACTGAAGCAGGGGAAATCGGTCTCTGTCCCTGGGGCACTGCTTGTCCTTTTCCTTGTGTGTTCCATGAAGCTGCCCACCCCCTCCTGTCCTCCAGGAGAGACTCAAGGCGCTTGTCCCTCTGGGCCACTGTCAAAGATCTTGGGGGCTGTGAGTGGTGAGAGGGGGAATGAGAGGGGAGCAGGAGCAGCTGCACCCTGCAGAGGCCACTGGCCTGGCTCCCCTAGCTGAGAGACAGAGCTCAACCAGGCTCTGGGTGGAGGTGTTGGGCCGAGCTAATCACCTAAATGGACGCAGGCTGTTGAGAGACAGGCTCTATTCCCTAATAGAATTTGCCCTCAAGTGCAATTTAATTTTCTCTGAGGCGGTCTCCAGCCCCTCTGCTACCCTCCCCCTAGGCAGACCCTCATTTCCCCAGCTTCTGAGGGGGAGCGGAGCACCTTCTCTTAGAGGAAGAGGAGCGGGGCGTCCTCAGGGCTGTGGCTCCCTCGGGTTTAGCCTCCTCCTGGGGAACACCCAGGCCCACCCAGGGCACCCTTTCTCCAGCTGCCTCCCCTTAGGGAGGCTACCCCCACCCAGGGACGCCTGATTTCTCTAGAGCCACCTGGGCCCCACCAGGATCTCTGCTGCAGGGCTGGGCTCTTCCAAACCCTCACCGTGAAAGCAGATTCTTCCCGTGACCTCTGGTAAGTGTACATGCTTCGAGAATTCTCTTTGTGCTGCTTAGTGCTGGGCGCTTACTGAGGGGGCAAGTCAGGAGGAGGGGTGGGCAACGCTGAGGTGGGAGGGTGTGGGCCACGTGGACATATGAGCAAGGGCCATTGTGGAGGGGCCGAGATCCGCTCAGAGCCCTGGGGTTTGGGACACAGCCCAGCTCCTGAGCACCCTGGGCCCCCTCCTGGCTCACCAGCGCCTCTCCCCGGCTGGATTTCCCTCCAGATGGCCCCCACCCCAGACCTCAGACCGCAGGCTCTGAAACCCGACCTGGTCAGTGGGAGCGGAAAACCGTGGGAATCCAGGCTTGGGTGCACGTTCTTTCGTTCTTTGGGGTAGGAGGCGCTGCCTCTTCAGATGCTCCATCTGTTTCTGTGAAACTCCCTTGGGCTGCCTGTGGCTGCTTCTCCTGGATGACAGCAGCTCAGCGAGGTCTGTGCAGGTTCATGCCTGGGCTGTGCTGTGTGGTCATGAGCTTCCCACAGGCAGAGGTGGGGCAAGGACCACAAAGAGATGCTGAGGAGGTGATGTGAACTCTGTCGGAGGGGAGCAGAGGAAAGGGGTGGGGCCCGTGGGGCCAGCCGAGGTGGCTTTCCCGGCTAGCAGGAGGCCTGTGGGATGCAGTGTTTCAGGACTTCAGGCAATCCCGTGACCCATCCCTCTCCAGCAGTGTCCTCTTACATGGCAAGACCTGGGGAGGGAGCACTGGAATTCCTTTCTCTTTGCCACCCAAGTCTTGAAAAAAGCAGAGTGCGGGGCGGAGGATGACAGAGAATGGGTGGGTGGCAGGTCAGGGTCCACTGCCGGGGGAGTGGTCATGCTTCAGGCACAGCCACCTGCTCAGCTTCTACCTGTGCAAAGGACATCTCCGTGTGAGGCGGGCTCGTAGCACATGTGGCTAATCTGTGGCAGCCTGCCTTCTGTTCCTCCACCCAGCAGTGCTTATTAGACCCTTACTTGGTACCAGAAACTGTGCTAGGGGCTAGGAGGAAAGGGAACTGCTCTGTGTAGGTGTCTGTGTGTGGGTGTGTGTGTGGACGGTACCATACACTTGATCGGGGACCCCAAAAGGGAGTGGGAGGGAGGGCACGACAGTGAAAAAACTACTTACTGGATACGATATTCACTATTTGGGTTCATTAGAAGCCCAAACCCCAGCATTATACAATACACCCATGTAATGTACTTGCACAGGTACTCCCAAATCCATTTTCTTAAAAAGTACCATCCAAGTCAGAGCACGTTAGAACAGCACTGCCCCATGGAAATATAATGTCGGCCACATGTAATTTTAAATATTCTAGTAGCCACGTACAAATAAGAAACAAGTGAAATGAATGTGAACAATAGGTTTAACCCAGTATATTTAAATTGTTATTTCTACATATAGTACAATTTAAAAATATCTTACTGAGATATTTTACATTCTTTTCTTTGTATTAAGCCTTCAAAATCTAATAGATAATTTAATTTATAGCACATCTCAATTCTGACAGCCACATTTCAGGACTCAGCAGCCACACGCAGCCAGCGGCTGCTTTTTGGGCGGTGGAGTTCTGGAGTGTTCCCACACACCCTGAGGTCCACAGGCCAGCTGCATCAGCATTCCTGGGAAACTCCTTAGAAATGCAGCATCCTAGACCCCAGATCTACTGAGCCAGAGCCTGCCTCTGAGCCTGAGGAGCTTGGTGAAGGGCCTGCGAGTAGAAGGAACATTCACGGAGCATTTGCCTTGGGAGCTTTGCCTGTGGGATCTCCTGATGCCCCAGCGGTCTCTTCTCAGGATGATTATGTGAGCATCACCCCTACTTAAACCCAGGAAAAAAGAGGCTGCCAGGTTTAACCTCCCACAGACATAAAACTCAGATATAGAATAGAGCCAGGGTCTATGTTCTCTGCAGAACACCTCCTCAGGTGAGGGCTGGGGGAAATCCTTTGCCCCAAAGTTCTCACTGTTTCTTCCTTGACCACCAAAAGTGGCTACAGATCTAGTGACCTGGTCCCCTTTCTGCAGGTCAGTGTTTTCAAGCAGAAAGATTTGGTGACCAGTGTTAAGCTCTTCACAGTGAGCCAGGATGTGAGAAGAGAAGGCCAAGCAGGGAACCCCCTGTCCTGGGCCAATAAAGAGTGTTCACATTTATGGGGGTCTGCTTGCACCAGGCCTTGTGCTAAAGGCTTCATCCGTCCTTTGCCAATGCTATTAGGTAGGAACTGTCACTATCCCATTAAACAAGTAAGTAAATGGAGGCTCACAGGGGGTCACACCCAGCAGGCAGCATGGCTGGAACCCACACTGAAGTCTGTCTGGTTCCAGAATCGGGAGTCTGGCCCCTGCCTCACTGCCTGTCCTCACACACACACCTGGGCCTTTCTCCTGTTCCCTTTGCCCACATCCAACACACTGACATGTTCTGGTTGTAAGTCAGTTCCTGAGGGGAACTGCTGAGTTAAGCTCCTCTGGTAAAAATCTTTCGCCAAGACAATGACAGAGTTATTTTATGCATTAGCGTTGACACCTGCAGCTATTTAAAATGGAGCCAGGCTGGACTTTCCACCCCTTCTCCCCATGACTTCTAGTGTCCTCTTCAAGAGCTGAGAAATGGACCATCTGAGTAGAAGCTCTGAGACAGAACTCTAGGTCAAGCCCAGACAGCTCGACCTTTCTGCACTTCGGTTTCCTCATCTAGAGAGTGGTTGGGGCTGGGCATAGCGGCTCACACCTGTAACCCCAGCACTTTGGGAGGCTGAGGTGTGTGGATCACAAGGTCAGGAGTTCGAGACCTGCCTGGCCAACATGGTAAAACCCCGTTTCTACTAAAAACACAAAAATTAGCTGGGTGTGATGGCCAGCCTGTAGTCCTGGCCAGTCAGGAGGCTGAGGCAGGAGAATTGCTTGAACCCAGGAGGCGGAGGTTGTAGTGAGCCGAGATCGTGCCACTGCACTCCAACCTGGGCAACAGAGTGATATTCCACCTCAAAAAAAAAAAAAAAAAAAAAGTGGTTGGAGTATGACATGACCTACCTGCCTTGCGAGGCTTGGGTGGGAAGGGGTATGGAAGGACACCTACTAAACTGTCAGGCGCTGTAAAAATGTTGGTCGCTAAGACCATTCTTGGATTTGGGATGCCGCTGAGTCCTGGAGGGAAGATGGGGAAAGGGGTAAGCAGGAAGGGGGTCAGCTGTGCAGCATCTGGAATCTAAGCTCCTTCTTTACATAAATTTGGAGATTAAATCAAATCAGAAAACAAAAAGGAAGAGAACATAGGTGCAAGGCAGTGTGGGCAGAACAGCTTCCGAAGAAAAGATACAGAATCAGCCCAGCTATACCTTCCTTTCCCCTTTGCTTGGTACAAGCAAGGTGTCTGTTGCCATGATGGAGTGAAGCTTTTCACAAGATAGCTAAATTTTCACCCAAGAAGCAGTTCTGGAACATTGTTCTCCACTTGTGGCAGAATTGATAGAGCCCGTTTCCTCCAACTGCAAAAAGGAGAAAACCAAGAAGAGTCTATGCCACGGGTCTCTCTCTATCCCAACTGCATGCTCAGGAAAGGAGAGCTCCTGAAGTCTAGTCTTCACTTCAAAACACCCGAGAGCGTTTCTTGTCCCTTGATTTCCCCTATAAATGTAAAACAAGGAAAAGGAAAAAAAAAAAGTAAAATGCTGTAGAGGGTATAGTCATGATGCTTACTAGGTGCTGTGGGTGACCGTCTGTGAGTAGAGTGCTATTGTTAACCCCACTTAGTCAAAAGACTCGATTTAATTTCCAGTTGGCACTGCAACTTGTTAGCTGTGTGACCTCAGGGAAAGCAGAAAAGGAACTTGCCAGAGTGTGTCAAAGTTGAGATTTGAACAAAAGGCCATCTGAGCCCAGAACTCAAACATTTGCTGACCCTGTTCTCCAACCCCTTCCCAACACAAGGAAGACAGAGGCATCTGGAGAACTTGGCTGACATAATTTTATGGGGATGTTGCCAGTCCTGGAGCAAAGTAAGCTGTGGGAAGTCTGCACTTGGCACTCCAGGCCCTTGCCTTCCAGGGCTTGTCATGGAGCTTGTATACAATAGGTGCCTAATGAATGCACGAATTAAGGAATGGTCTTGGTACTGTAGACTTTTTTTTTTTGAGACAAGATCCCACTATGTCCCCCAAGCTGGAGCGCAGTGGCGCGATCTTGGCTCATTGCTACCTCTGCCTCCTGGGTTCAAGCAATTCTCATGCATCAGCCTCCTTGGTAGCTGGGACTACAGGCACCCATCAGCTAATTTTCGTATTTTTAGTAGAGATGGGGTTTCACCATGTTGGCCAGGCTGGTCTTGAACTCCTGACCTCAGGTGATCTGCCCACCTCGGCCTCCCAAAGTGGTGGGATTACAGGCGTGAGCCACCATGCTGGGCTGGTACTGTAGACTTTTGAGAGATAAAGATAGTTAACTCTGAAATTGGAGCAAGACTAAACACCCCAGCTCCCTCATGCACACAGCCATGGGATGTGATGGCTACGTAGACAGGCCTCAGAGGACTTGGCCTTGCCCAGGAACCCTTAAATAAGAATTATTCAGTGATGCTGGTGATGCTGGCAAGGAGAGAGCTGAACTACGTGTGACCATATTCTGGCTCTGCTGCTTACCACCTGTGCAACCTTGGGCGCATTACTTGACCTCTCTGTGCCTCATTTTCCTCGTCGGTAGAATGGGGATAATGATAGTACCTGTCTCGGATTTGTGGAGGTTACATGAGGAATATATACGCAGCATTAGAACAGGCCTGGAAATGTCCGTGAGAGCCATTGTTACCTTCCTTCTTCCTCTAAGGATCCCAGTGCCCTTTTCTTGTCCTGTTTCTTCACTGCTAACCAAGACAGAATTTTATCTTGAGAGTTAGATGCCCAAGTACGGGACCATGTCTTTTCCACATCCCTTAAATTCCTGTGTCAAGGACACAGGGCAGATTTAAGATGAGCCTTCTGATCAGCGGGGAAAGATCCCTGCAAGGTTCTGGGAAGAGAAGGAGACAAATGACAAAGTGGTGGGCCCATGAAAGGCCCCATGACAAATGACTGGAAGGACTGGGTGGACAGATGGAGAAGAGCAAAGGCCCCTGTCCTTTTATTGGAGAACTCCTTGTGGCTCCCTGAACAAGACAGTGGCTCCCCAGGGGCCGGGCTAAGGGTTGGTCTCCCTGGTTCTCTCTGCTGGGATGAGTAATATGGACCGGGGCAGAGGGTCTATATCAATCTAGCCCAGCAGAAAAATGAATGAAAATTGAATTCCCTAAGGAGAATCGGGGAGCTGTTATCCAGACAGAGATAAATCAGAGGATGCCATGGAGCCCGGGGAGAGCAGGTTTCCAACAGCAGGAGAATAATTAAGGAAACAGTTTCAAAATGCAAATGATGAAGGGGGTTTTGAGAGGAGTGAGGATGAAGAGGAGGTGATTAGAGCTGGGCTGACGGGGGTGGGGGGGAAGCAGAGGCAGTGAGATTCGTCTCTCAGTGGAGAAAGAGCCTGGGGCTCAGGGTTCCTGGCATCTGAGAGCTTGCCTACTCTGTGACGCTCTTAAAATGTAAGGGTTAGAAGACACACTAGACTGCCATGCTGAGTGGAAAGAGCACCAGATTGGGAGTCAAAAGACTAGATTTAATTACCAGTTGGCATTGCAACTTATTAGCTGTGTGACCTTGGGCAAACCACCTAACCTCTCTGTTTCCTGATAATCATACCCAAGCCCCGGTATAATTATGAAGATAAAATGAGATAAACTATGTGGAGGAACTTTGTAAAATGTAAAATGCTAGACAAATGTACGCTATAATCGTTTTCCTAAATTGAGTGTCTTGCCTCTGAATTGGATCCACTGACATGTTAGGTTTGGTTTCCAGAAATGTAATGTATAAATGTCTAGAAGGTACTGGATACTTTGTACTGGCTATTGTTCAACTTCTCTGACAGAGCTTAGACCTGAAGAAAGCCACGTCACCCTCCCACTGGCCCATCCTCTAGTGCTCACCCTCCAGCCAGGTCCTGGCCCAGAGGCACATGACTGGCTCCGAGGAACATTCCTAGGAGGTCACCTGGGTGCACTGTGGTGAGAAAAGCCCTGCTGAGTCAGCTCAGGGATTTTAATCCAAACCGAGTCCCACCCCAAGGGTCTTTCTGGACCATTCCACAGTAGAGATTATTTGACTTCTGTAGGATTCAGCCATTCTTCCATTCTCTGGGGGTAGAAACCAGCTTAGCCTGTTAGCCTTGGTTTTTTTCTTCCACCAGGTAGGTATAATAATACCATGCATCAGATCATCATGAAGAATAGATAGAATTATGCAGGTACAAGTACGTGCCTTGGTGCCTGGTACAGTTGCAAACTTTTTTTTTTTTTGAGATGGAGTCTTGCTCTGTTGCCCAGGCAGGATTGCAGTGACGTGATCTCAGCTCACTGCAAACTCCACCTCCTGGGCTGAAGCGATTATCCTGCGTCAGCCTCCTGAGTAGCTGGGATTACAGGCACGCACCACAGTGCCCAGCTAATTTTTGTATTTTTACTAGAGACGGGGTTTCACCATGTTGCCCAGGCTAGTCTTAAACTCCTAACCTCAGGTGATCCACCTGCCTCGGCCTCCCAAAGTGCTGGGATTACAGGTGTGAGCCACCGCTCCTGGCCAGTTGCAAACTTTCAGTAAGTATTAGTTGTTATCATTACTACCATATGCTGTTAGGTTATTATTACTATCAACAGCGGTAGGCACTAAAACAAAATCTGTTTAAGGAAAGCTTTTTGCTAGGGATTCCTCATTTGCAGATGGGAAAGCTGAGGTCCCAAGGGAAGTGAAGTGCCTTGGGTGGTATAGATGTTATTGAAGGACCTTGGAAATAGGACCCAGCTCATACAAGAAGCAAATGCTTTTAGAAAAGCCTCAAAATGTGGAAAGTGCATTTATTGGCTGAGCTGCACTGTGTGTGCGCATGCGGGTGCAAGGTATGTTGGCGCTGCTGCTTACAGATGCAGGAACTGAGAGCCAAGCTGACTTCCCAGTGCTTGTCTGCCAAGGGACACAGGTGAAACTGGTAGTCCCTGAATCAGCCCCAGTGAAAGTCATTGCATCATGCTATTGCATTGTGCTTTAAAAAAATGAGTATTTCACAAGGATCCCTATGTTACTGGGTTTCATAATTAGTTTCAATGATTCTCTAACATACTACTATTCCCTGAATCAGCCCCTGGCAGAGAAAAGTCCCCACCACAGTAAGGCTGTTCCTCACCTAGTGACAGGCTAGTGACATGCATCGGGAAAAGGGCATGCCCCCAGCAGGTTCACACCAGGGAAGCAGGAGCTGTAGAGAGCATTTAAAAAATATAATTTCAAATGATAAAAGTAGTTACCATATATGCTTTACATTTCACTGTATATGAATGTTATCTTTTATTAATATTATTGAAAAAATAATCACTTTACAAAAAATCTGGAAAGGAGAAAAAGGAAAAAGTTCCATAATGGATCTTCCTAATGTACCTTTTTCCTAATATTCTTTTGAATAGCATTTTGATATCTTTCCTTACCTTTTCCCTAATATTTTAAAAACATTTTATTAGTTATTTTGTTTTATAAAATAATGTGCTCATTGAGAAAACAGAAAAAAGCAAAGAGAATAAAGTAAAACATCCACTGACAGATAACCACTTGTACACTTTAGCATTTTTTTTACTCCTGCTACTTTAAACCATTTTTTATTGAGGTAAAATATACATCTAATTTACCATCTTTACCATTTTAAGTGTATAGTGTTTATGCTTTTTAAAAAAAAAAGTTCCTAAAGTTCATACTGCTTCATATTTTTTCACATTTCCTAAATCTCAAACTTTTTTATATTATTAAATTTCTGTTGTATTTTTAAGATTTTGTAACAATCCATTTTACTTAATAATTTAATGTATATTTACTATCCCCTATTGTTGGACTTTTAGGTTTTCCCTTTTAAAAACATAAACATCCTTGTGACTACATGTTTACATTCTTATTTTCCTTGGATAAACTTCTATAGGGATTCGATCAAATCCCCCTCACATTTGCAGCCAAAACGCCCTCCCTCAGAAGATATTTCCCCTCTTTGCAATTCCCTCGAGGAAACTGTTTTCTAATTTCCCCACAGCCTAACCAACAATGAGTATTATCACTGCCTTTACATTTGACTAGCATTTTTACATACTTATAATCCTACGCTATTGCATTGTGCTTTAAAAAAAAAAAAAAAACAGTATTTCACAAGCATCCCCATGTTATTGGGTTTCATAATTGGTTTCAATGATTCCCTAACATACTACCAAACAATTTCATCTACTTCCCTAAGCCACTGTTCTTTTGTTGGCTATTTAGGTTTTCTCCAAAACATAATGCCATAATAAACATCTTCATGCATGAAACTTTTATTAAAAATATGCTAGATTATTTCTTTGGAATAGACATTCAAAAGTAGTACTACATGAACTAAAGGGTATCAAAAAATTATGAGTTTGATACATATTGCCACAATGCTTTCCAAACGGAGGTTAAGTTTATAAGCATCTAGCAGTATTGGTGAGAGTACCAGTGTCCAAGCCCCTTCGCCAGCCCGAACTCTAGGACGCCCCCCGGGCCCCCCAGTCGGTCATCTCACAAACAGAAAGAGGTGTGCACGTGTGGTTTTGTCTTGCGTGTCGTTCACTGCAAATGAGGCTGGCATTTTCCCGTGTTTGCTTACTAGTTACATTTCTACAGAACACATTTTGGTAAACACTAAAAGTGTCACTGGGTTCTTTTGCTTTTTTCTTCTTGCGTCGTATATTGTCTCGCGCACTGGAGTCACCTCGCAGGTAAACAGGGGAAGAGATGATGCCAACCCCGTACCAGGACACACGGAAGTCACCGTGACCTCACTGGAGACACGTGCTAAGCAGCGCGTTCGACCAGGCCATTCTCCCCCGCCCCAGGCTCCTGCCTCACCAACCCTGAAAGGTCAGCAGGTGTCCCTTGTTTGGAGATGATGCCAAGGGAAAGAGTAGGGAAGGTTCTGGAAGGCTGGGGAGGGCACACAGTTCCCCTTCCCGCCTAAGCTGAACCCCACTAGGCTGGAAGGACGCGCGTCTGTCTGCATTTTTGGAAGGAAATGCCGTGGGGGCTGGGGGCAGGAGAGCGGGTGGGTCTGGGGCAGGAGGGGTGGGCTTGCAGCGCCTGCAGCCGGGAAGCGTCGAGCGCCTCATGGAGTGTCAGAGGAGCCCTCGTCCCAGCGTTGGGCCTTCTGTTGTATTTCCGCCAGAAACCTGCTTTGAGGAGAATTTGTTTTAAGCGTTTGTCTCTCTACTTGCACCTCGTAAATACAGTAAGCATCGCAAGCCCTTTCGCAGGTCAGCCTGGGCGTCCGTGTGCTCGCTGCTGCCCTGCACGCACGAGGTCGGGGACGGTTCAAAGCGCCCGCGGTGGCAGCCAGAGAGGCAGAGCGGGCTCTGGGGACCCAGGAAAGGGCCGAGCTGGGCGGCCGGTGTCCGGTGGCCGGGGAGACCCCACCGCCGTTTGGCTTGGGGCCCCTGCCTGGCGGAGCGGGAGGCAAGTGCGGTCTCCGGCTGCGGTCCGCGGGGGCGCGCGCGGGGGACCTGCGCCCCGCCACCTCCGCGCACGGCCCCTGGCCGCCTTCCCCGGCCCAGGCCTCCACAGCCCGCCGCGTCACTCGCGCCTTCCGAGCCGAGTACGGGTTGTCCCTGGCCCAGCCTCAGCCAGACGCGGGGGAGAGAGAGTAGGGGCTGGGAAGTGCCGGCGGGAAAGGAATTGGCCCGGGGAGATGAGGAGGAGGAAGATGGATGTAGTCATCTGGTTACGGAGCGCGCTCCGTCCGGCGGAGAGAAGCCGGGGCCCGAGAGCGCGCAAGGCGAAGACAAGGCGACCGCCTGCCCCGCCCGGCCCTGGCCACTGCCCCGCCCCACCCACGGGACCGAACGGAGGAGTAAGGAGGACACGAGCCGCGCGAGTTTGGAAACCGCGGAGACCCGCAAACCCCGGGCACCACCGTCTCCGACCACCTGCTGCCGCGGCTGGCCAGCCGCAGGATTTATACCCAGGGCGCGAGCCCGCACGGCTGGGCGGAGGCGGGGGTACCGGCCTGCGAGGCCCCGCCCCGCTCCCTGCCGCCCCGCCCCCCCGGCCTCACTTGGGGCGCTGGGACCCCCAGTCCCGCCGGTGGCCTGCCGCCGGGGGTGGGCGGTGGGGTGTATGTGCCGAAGGGCGGGCCTCCCTGCGGAAAGCGACGTCACGGCCGCTCCTGCAGTGTGAATGAATCAAAACGCCCGGGTGACCGCGGCCTCCCGGGCGGCCGGCATGCGAAGGGTGGAGGGGGAGGGGGAAGGAGCGGGCGGGGGAGGGAGGAGAGGAAAAAAGCCAGAGCTGCAGCAACAGCGTCTCAACCTGGGATGTGCACCAACCCCGGAGAGCGAGATCAAAGGGACTGGAAACAGACTGGGGACTGGCGGGGGGAGGGGGCCGGCCAGCCTGTGGAGTCCTCCCGGAGAGGCAGAGGGCCCGGTTTCCACCGCGACTCCGGCGGCCTGCTTGGGGTTTTAATTATTATTTTGAAATTTCTGAATCGAGCTAGAGCGAGAGAGCGAGAGATCTCCGTAGACTGCGACTCGCTGCCTCTCGCTCCGAGATGATGCAGAGCGCGACTGTCCCCGCGGAGGGGGCTGTCAAGGGGCTCCCGGAGATGCTAGGTGTGCCGATGCAACGTAAGACACCCCCCTTTCTCGCTGATTTAATTCTAACAAGACAGGTAGCAGCCTCAGCAGCTGCGGGGCGGGCCGGACGCCGCTAGTGGCCCTGGCCGGGAGGGGCCGGCGGCCGGGGCGCAGAGGCGGTCACAGGGCTGGGGCGCCGGCCAGAGTGCGTTTGAGGGGCCAGGCTCTTGGCTTTTTGCGGCCGAATGTAATCGCCTCCTGGATCGTGCTTGAGGCGAGCTGAGTACCGAGTACCGAACCCTGCATCTCCAGCCTGTGGCTTTCCTTGGAACACTAGGGAGAGTGCTGTTTGGGGACACCCAGGGGTACGAGCTGTAGGCCAGGCCTGAGAGCGAGGGTGGTCCCCCCTCAAATCTTCTTTCCCCGGCTGGATGGTCAACGCTCGCGGGATCGCTAGTGCAACTTCACCCCAGCTGGCGGGAAGTTGGAGAGCGTGTCTCTCGCCCCCGAGGCTGGCGGCAAAGAAGCCCCAGCCACACTCTTAGTCCCTGCGGCCCGCGCCCCGGGCGTGCAAGCCGGTATATCCCCAGCGGCTACTGCCGGCGGCACCCGCTGTGTGCGCCGCCAGGGACTGACTGCTCCCGATGAAGGAATCTGCTCAAGAGGGAATCTGCTCGCTGCATTCCAGCTAGACTAGGAATGCAGGGGAGGGAGAAGCACCCGCACGAAGTTGTGAATTCCGGGTTCTGCCTTTGCGCACTCGAAGGCAGGTGCCCAGGATGGCTCTGGTTTGGAGGGGTAGAGATGGGGGTGTGTGCGCGCTTTGCTAGCCTGCCCTCCTGCTTTCTTCCCGCGCCCGAAATTAGGAAGGCGGCGGAACCCGAAGCGTGTTTATCCCGAAGTCTCTCTATGTATATGGGTGTGCGCGCGCAGAGGTTTTCCCGAAGGGAATCCGTCTCTGTCCTTCATTCCTGAGCCGAGAGTCCGCGAGAGAGAATCTGTGCGGAGGCCAGAACAGGTGCCCAATTGTCACGCGCGCAAGGCGAGCGCCGGGAGAGTCCTGCCCCGGTGGCTCGCACGCTCAGCAGGGCGCCCCGGGCACCCTGGAGAGACCAAGGACTCCCTCGCTCCGCCTGGCCTGCGACTTCTTTTGTGGTGCGGTAGCTACGTCTTCAGGGTTTACTTTAAGTAAGGGCCGGCTCACCCAGGGATGGTAACTACCTACAAACTAGGACGCACGAGCGCGCCCTCCTGCGCCTCGGCTCTCCATGGTAGGGTTTCTGTCCAGCGAGACCTCGGAGGGCAGGCTGAAGAGCGCATACCCTGGGCTTCCCTGGGAAGTTTTTGAGAAGGGACTAGAAAATGATAGCTTTGTCCAAGCCTATTTCGATTGTTTCTTGGCTGTATTCTATAGTTATTCTTTGTGTGTTTTTGTGTCAACTGCTGGCAAACAGTTCCACGTCTGTGCTGAGCCTTGGGGAGTTTACTAAGATGTTTGTATAGAAGTCATCCCCGCACACAGGTAGGGACAGAGTGGGTTCTCAGCCCCTGCACAAACAAACAGAAACCCTGGCAAAGGTGCACCGAGTCCTTAAGCTGCTTGTAGCTCTGCGAGAGGGAGGAGCATGCATGAGTGGGGGAAGGGTGTGTGTGTTACTAGTGTCCTTGGTACCCAGTACGCCTGTGCTCTTGTGGCTGTGGTCCGTAGGTGACCTGTCTGTTGGGACCGAGATGAAGGACGATGGTTTCTGCTGTGATGGCCTTTCTTGTGATGAGTGACACTGATGTCTCACTCTTTGCTTGCCTTGTTTAGAGAGAACTTTGATGTTCCATGTCAGGGAGTTGCTTTCCCAAAATGTCCAGAACTCACCTTCAGAGCTGCAGTTTGCCAAGGCTGAGTCTAGGTCACACTGTGGAAAACTTGAGGTATACAAAGGAACTTGAGGTATACATGGCCCATCGAGGCAATGTCTAACCTAGAGGGGGTGGTCAGTCCTCCCTTTTGTCCGGGTTTTGTGGCCTTGGTTGGAGGAGGCATCCGCCAAAATTGAGGGGACCGTTCCCTGAAGATTTCCAGATCCACCTTTTATTTCCTTTTGAAATGTGAGTGGATTGTACCTTCCCTTGCAGCAGATCTGGCCACTGGCTGTTGCTGTAGGTGCTGGGACCAGGGGATAGGTGGGGCATGGTCCCCTCATCCACATATACACAACCATTAGCTATCTTGGGATTGGGCCCAGTGGCCTAGGAAGGGGGGAAGCAGGAGGGGTTGTGGGGCACACCCTTGGGCCTTCCAGAACAGTAGGCTCTTAAACCCTAGGGGAGGGGAGACAAAAGAAAGTTTCTCCCACAGGGGTCCCTCCAGTCACCAACTAGAAGGTTTTGGGTTTCCTCCTTCATCACACGGAGTCACCACGAATGGAGCACCTGGGGGCGCAGGTCTAGGTGTCTCCAAGCTCCGTGCCTCTAGTGCCCTCCCCTCGAGGGGCATTTTAGAAGAAGCTATTTAAATTCAGCTTATTTCGTGGCCGCTGGACTATTCTTATGCTTATTTGGGGATGGGTGAGGTGCATCCTCTTTAGGAAAACTGATGTAATAATTTCTGTCTTCGCTAGTCTTGTTCCAGACTTGGCCTCTTCCTTGCCACTCTGTCCCCGCCTCCCGCTCCGCAGGCTCCCGTGCGGACTCGCCATTTGCGCTTTCTCCCTCCTGGTTTTTTACTGCACCTTGGTCGCGCAGTGCGGGCCTCGTTGCTCCGACAGCCCTACAGCTGTCTCTACAGCCAACACCGACAGCGCGTCCCCACCGCCTTCCGGGCTGTAGGGACATCTAGATCCGAGTTCCGGACCTGGGGCCGCGTGGGGTGCGGTGAGAGCCCCCTCTGAACCGCCTCCAAAACTCTCTCCCTGGACCTCAGCAGTCTCCTTCCCTCGTCGGGGCCCTGCTGACCGGCCATGCCCGCGGAGAAGACGCTGAAAAGCGAAAAGCGCGGGGCTTATAGGAAGGTGGGGCGTTTTATGCGCCTCGATTTTGACCCATCGGCCACGTAGTCTCCCCAGGCACCGAGGGAAGGGACGCCTGTGGCCAGGCTTGCTGGTGGGAGAGAGGACAGCCCCCATGGGAGGAGGAGGAGCCTCGTGGGGTATCGGCTGGGGGTGGAAAATGGAATGCAGGCCCGGGGGTCTCTGTCCCCTTCCTTGTCTCCTAAAATGCTTCCGACAGGCTCTGGCGAACCCCGAAGCTGTAGGAAGAGGGTATTTTATTTTGTGTTTGGTAGTCGAGTGAAGGACTTCTCTGGGACTTCCCCTCCTGGGGCTCCTCCTGGGTGCTTGGGCGTAAATGTCCCAGCGCAGGTTGCTTCATGGATCAGAGCCCCTGGGGTTGTTGACCGTCCTTTTTGCAGGCCATTCCTTAAGGGGGTGGGATGGATTCACGGCCCAAGCCAGGAGCCTGCTCAAACCCTGGTGCTGTTCCCTCTTCCTTCCATTCTTGCTTTGTCTCCTTGTTCGAGAAAAACACACACACAAATATATGAATGAAATCGATTGAGATTCTATCATATTCCCAACATTCGGATACAACAGCCGTGAGCACCATAGACCTCCCTCCCTGCGTCGCAAGAATATTCTCAGGCGCAAGACAGTTTTTACAGAAGAGGCCGGTTGTCCCCGCCGGCCAATTCGGGCCTGATAAGCTGGGGGTTCCGATGTCCTAACTGCTAGGGTCCAGTCTCAGCTCCCGACCTGAGCTTCGTACCACATAGAAGGGAATTTGGAGAAACTCGGGTGTGCGCGGCAGCGCCCCGCTTGGGACAGCGGATGGCCGAGGACTCCCAGCGGGCGAGAGGGCTCCAGCCTCCTCTTTCCCATGTCCTTGAAATGGGAGAGGGTCCTGAGCATCGAGGGAAGCTTGGGAAGCCGCGATCCCAGGGCGCTCAGCATGCAGAATTAACTGTTAAAGCCGGACACGGAGCATGCAGGTGCAGCAGGTGAGGGGCAAAGGTCTGCACTGAGCGGTCCCCAGTGTCCGTGAAGTTGTAACGTCGGGACTGAGAAGAAGCAGAACCTAACTCGAGTTTATTTCCTTGCTTGGCCGAGGTCCGGGCTCGCGACAAACCAGAGCTAGGCGGGGCTGCGCAGGGCTGGGCGGGAGTGGCGTCCTAGGGTCTGGGAGCGCGACCCTCACGACCTCGCTGCGACCGGGGCAGGGCTCCTCCGCCCCGCGGGCAGACGCCGGCCTGGGTGGCCCGGGGAACAGACAACGCAGTATTTAAACGAGCGTTTGCTGCGCACCCGCTGGCGGCGCACGATCCTGGGCACTTGCCGCGGAATCCCGGGCGCGCTCTGGGTTTTGCGGGGCTCGCCGGTGGCGGCAGATGTGGACAGGACTGCCCTCCGCGGGGAGCCCGCTTTGCGCGCACCGCGTCCCGCAGCCTTGGGTAAAGGTCGCAGCCATGAAGAGGGCAAAGGAGGGACCACCTACCTCTCAGTCCCCCGCACGCCGCAATAGGCGTTCCTGCGTCTTAGCCCTTTTCCTCCATCCGCCCAGGGGTTTGCGCCGGTTTTCGGAGCTTATTCTCTCAGGTAGCCCCGAGGTCCGACTGAGCTGGAATTAGCCCGGCCTGGGACCCCTTTGCCGCCCTTCAGAGTGGTGGCAGGGGCTTTTCCCGCAAGGATAGGCGCGACGCGAGCGAGTGCGGACGGTGCGCCTATTAAGAGGAAGCCGAGTGGAAACCTCTCTCCCTCTCCAGGCCCATTTCATTCCAAGCCTTTGGAAGGACAAAATTAAACCCCAATCCCGGCGGCTTCAGTCTTCTGTGTCTGTTTAACCCTGGGACAGCGATGCTCCCATTTTTGCAGGGGTTCCTCCTCCTGGGAGCGGGGAGGCCGCCGGCGGGTCTGCCGGGCCCGCGCGTTCTGCGGGTGTTCGAGCCTCGGCTCCCCGCTCGGTTCCCCAGCTTAGCGGACCTTGACGAGCGCTGGAAATGTGTCAGGCTCATGAGATAGAGTCTCTACCTAGGCGGCCGAAGATATCAATTAAAATCGACCAGGGGAGGGAGTTGGTGGCACTGTACGTCGCCGGGGAAGGCGAGGTGGTGCGGGCCACCGGGTGCACCCACCGCACGAGAGGCTGCGGCTGGGCTGGGACCAGGCGCATCCCTGTGTCTCAGGTGGTTGGCTTTGTGCAGGATAGGCCCTTTATTAATATTAATATTATTATTAATATTAGACGGCGGGACCAATGTGTCTTTTAAAGGGATCTGAAAGGTGAAACTAATGAAGAAGGAAATGGGTTACTAGAAAAGCCGTGGAGGGATAAAACCGGGAGCGGCAGGAAGTTGAAGGAAGGACGACCGAAGCTAGGTGTATCTGCACCTGCCCCTTGACACGCCAAAAACAAAGGGGGGTTAAGGCAAGAATGTAGACTAAATGCTGTGAGGATTAGGGCTGCGCGAGCCCTCAAGACGTCTTGGAGACCGCCTACAGGTCTGCAAATACCAGGGTCCATTTTTAAAGACTCCTAGAGGTGGGGTGGGGGTGGGAGAGCCGGGAAACCGGCAAAGCAATTTCTTTCCATTGAGTAGACAAAAACTCGGGCCACAGGGGCATCTTGTATTTTGAACAGTGACCCGATGACCCCGCTGGCCAGGTGTAGACAGCCTCAAGTCCTAAATATTTGCATTGTCCTAACTTCCCAGTTGCCTCGGATTTTAATGCCCTTTCACTCTGCGTTACAGTCAATTAGTGATTACTTAGCACCCGCATTAGCAGACTGAAGCCAGAGACCCCAGTGCTGGGAGGAGAGGGAGGAGCCGGGGGAAGGAGGCTGGAGCTTGCAGTGCTGCAGGGATGGAAAATTAGTTAACAGGAATTAACCGTAATTTCTATTGCCTTTTTGTGAAGTCGGCTTTGAGCCTCTTGCTTTGGGCAGGAATGGTAGGTATTTGGTGGATTTCTCTGGCTGGGAAACTTGTGTCCTCTTCCTATTGAAGAGTTGTGGATGGGGGAGGGTGGGCAGAACTGGATGAAGGGTCCTTGGGCCTCTTCTTTCAATTGGGGAAATTTTTCTGGAATAGTGCTGAGAAGCTTTGGAACGAATGGGGACTGGCAGCCAGTTTAGCTGAAGAGAGGACAAAAGGAGTATTACCCACTTTGAGAAATCCAAGGTTGGAGACAGACTGAAGCAGCAGTTTGCTGCTTGTAGCACCAAATACATTACTGCATAGACGGCTGGACTTGGAGAGGGCAGGCTGGGGTGCCCTTGAGGGGGTTTACTTTGTAGCAGTGTTTTGCCTTTCTCCCTTCCTGGAATGAGTGTTAACAAGCCTGTAAGAGATGTGGGCGAATAGGGTCCACTGCTTTTAGTAAAATTCCATCGCGGTCTAGGGGCTTGAATTTCTTTTTCTCCCTCCCTCTTTCTCCACCCCTTCTTCCCCCTCCCCCCACTTCTTCTGTCTATCCCGTCCTTCCTTTGCAAAATATCTGCAGGTAGAAACAAGGGATTGTGCAGGAATTCATGGCATAGGGGTTTTACTGGGGGGTCGTGTGTCCTGCAGGCTGCACAGTGGTGGATCCATCTCTTTCTGGGCGCCCTGAGTGGGAAGCACAGGTGCTGTGTATAGGCGAGAAGCTTCCCTAGAGCTGGGCTCTTATTGTCTGTGGTAGAAGAAATCAACTAAAATTAGATGCCACTGTGAGGTTTTACCTTATTTAGTCCTCAGTTTTACGGGATCCCTGATCGAAGCGGAGCACAAATCAACCATTTTGAGGCACTGCTCTTATGGGTAGGTGGACAGGTTGGGTTTCATTGGTGAAAATGAATTGGACTCGCTCTTGGAAAATGTACTTTGGGGGTGACTGTATGAGTGGCGAACTGGAAAGTCGAGTTGGGAGGCGAGTCCTGCCTCCTGCTTTAATTTTGGTGGATTTCTTTTCTCAGATCTCCCCACCCCTTTCCCTCTGTCAGTCTGGGTCTAGCCACAGATGTTTTACTGCAGTACCTCACCCCCAAATGTCTTTAAAGTATAATTTGCTTTAATTATAATGTTAGGGGGTTAAGGGATTGGTTCTGGGAATAGCTTAATAGAGACAAAACTTGCAGCCATATTAATTGAAAGTTTCTTGTTATGAGGGAAAGAGTGCCAGACATATGGAATATTGTTACAGAGTGAGACATTAGAAAAATACATTGTAGAGAGGTAGCAATGATTAAATGTGAAAATAAGTGGAAATAGATATGTCTACAACATTTCCGTATACGAACATGGACTTGTCTAATGCAATTTTCTGTTTTATTTGCAATTACTGAGAATATTTGATATCCTACTGAAGAATATGAATTACATGGCAATATATCACCTAGAAGATAATCCTATCCCTGCAAATACATATTTACATTGTGTGTTTCATTTGTTACTGGACTCCTTCTGTTAGAATATTACCCAAATTACAGCCTTAAAATGGTAACATCAAAATTATCTCCAGTTTACTCTTTTATTTGCCCTTTTATTGAAGAGGTCACTATTTTTGACTAAGCTGAAAAAGAACAAAGGAGATTTTCAAAGGCACCCCACACCACCAAATAAAACTAACTGTGGGAAGAATTCCGGAAAGCGAGCGGAGAGAAAGGACGGCTTTCGGCTTTCGGTGTGATCATTTGTGATGTGAGAAGGATTTTGTGACTTTTTTTCTACTTGGTAGTCATTTGTCAAGACAAACAAAAACCAAGAAATTAGGTAAACAGACTTGAGTACATTGATGCATTTTAAAACATGCCAGTGGATATGATAGACTATGATCTACCTTAAATGCGACGCCAGTTTTTAAAATTAGAATTTTTCCAATATTTTTGTAGCTGGCCCAGCTCTCTCTGTTTGATGCTGCCGTCACCATCATAAAATACCTGGATGCTCAATGTGCCCTTTCTCTTTATGTTTTAAAGAATTAATGTTGGAATTTTGTGCTTTCGCTGTGTTGTTTATGAGAATATTATTACTAGGTTGTGAAAATCCCTTAAGAGGAATTTTATAAAAACATTTGGAAAATGATGTTATCTCTTCAAGATATGCTGATTTAGAATAAGTGAAAATATCAAAACAGGAACTATACATTGTTCAACAAAAAATGAATATTCTTTAATGACAAAGAGCCTGGGTTGGTGAAGGGTGGCACACAAGATTTGTCATGGAAAACTGAGTCTTGGGCCTCAGGCCTTGGTTCCTTTGGTCACAATTACCAGGTGATTTAAATGGGGAGTTATAAGCAGAAAACAGGATTTTATCATCAGCGGTGATGGTGGCTACTTTGAATTGGAAAGTTTATTTTTGAAATATTTATCCCGTAATAGATCTCTTAGTTAATTTTAATTTAGCTATACCTCCGTTATAAATCTTTGACTTGCATATTTCAGAACTCAGGTGTGTGTTTAGGCAGGCATGCCACAACTTGGAATGTCCTGTGGTTTCACCTTGTTGATGTATTTTAGAATTAGTCATTCCCAGACTAAATCAATGAACCGCCTTCCCCCCCACTGACAGTATTTCCCAAGCCTGCCTTTAGAAAACCATCTTCCTTCTTTCTCAGGGAACCTGAGGCAACAGACCAGCAATGTCCTCCGCAACGTGACTGTTGTTTACTCTTCCTTAGCTGTGGGAAAGGAATGGAAAATTTCAAGAAAAGCATTTGCATAATATTTCAACTGCATATGTGATTCCTTAAAGCCCCATTTGCTGTCTGCTTTCAGTTAGTAGTCAGTAAAGAAACTTAACAAATAAATACAATTAAATGTTTTTGGAAATGTATATTAGCCAAATGTTATCTGAGACAGAGCTCAAAAAACTACTTACTTCTGGAGGGAAATCACCAGCAAAAAGGTTTTGGGATCCCAGATGGAGGGGGCTTTGATTGAGCACAGGTGGAAGCCATCAGACCGAGGGAAAAAGGTTTAGTCCTAATTCGGCCCCCAACTGTGTACCCTTATTCTCAGAACCTTTTAAAGGAAGACAGTGTCTGCTTCACAAGGTGTCTGGGAGGAGGGAGTGAATGCCGATGTGAAAGTACTTGACCAAGTTCGGAGTGCCGGTGATCTTAAGGGACTCAGAGACTGGGACCACAGCTCCTACTTCACAGATAGAGCTCCCCTCTGGAGCGCAGGTGGCTGTCTCAAGAGGATGGTTACCAGAGCAGGAATATTGTGGGGTGTGCAAACAGGGAGCCCTGGAAGAGACTCCCATGGACCCAGCTCCTTTCTTGAAAGAGCAAGAAAAACCACGTCCTGAGCATTAGGCTGTCAAATGAAAGCATGAAACAAAAAGAACACTTCATCCAAAACGCAGTTAAAAAGCAAAGGGAGTTGAAAAGCAAAAGCCTCACAGGAGGCAAGGTGGCACGTCAAAGCACAGATTTTACAAAATATTAATCTGGCCTCAGCATAGTTAAATAAATGTTATTCCCTTTTAAAACTATTATAATAGAGATAAAGTCTCACTATGTTGCCCAGACTGGTCTCGAACTTCTGGGTTCAAGTGATCCTCCCACCTCGGCCTCCCAAAGTGCTGGGATAGTAGGTGTGAGCCACCATGCCTGGCCTAAACATTACCTATCAGTACAAAGTAACTTGGTTTCTTAAAAATATTAAGTAGTGCATAGCATTATGATTCCAATGGAAATATCTGAAATTCTGACTCCTTTCCCCAGAAAGATGCCTTTTTTTGGATACATTTGAGACGTCATTGTCAGATATGTTGGCTCTCATTTTAGTCTCTTTAGTGGAAATTTTTTTCCTTTACCCTTTTGATCTTCCGTGACCAAGGGTATAGAAAACACAATTTTTCAAATAATTAAAATCGATCAAACAAACACAAACCCTCTGTGAAATGTTTCATGGTGGCCCCTGGTTCCTTGAGAGCAGTTTCTTGGAAATGAAAGAAACGTGAGTGGGGAATACAAATGCACAGTATTTATTATCCTCACCAGAGGGGCGTGGGCAGTTTGCCACAGATCACAGATCACATCAGACCTTTTGATCTGTTCCACTTCCCAGCTCTCAGAAACCACTAATGGAGGAATTTGGGGATTTAAAAATGGAATCCAGTTTCTGACGGGCCACTCTGAAACATAAGCCCAGTGTGCCCCTACCACAACGTGTCAGGTGGTTTGAGGGCTGGCCATCATATTGTGAGTTTTCAAAGCTTCCTCGATGAAGTAGATTCTGGCTACTTGGGAAGGGCCTATAGCCATTTCTTATCAAGTAAGAAATAGTCTCTTCTCCTTTGGGCGTTTAGATGTCTCTAAGAAAAAATGCTAGAAGCCCCGGATGTTAATTTGAACCCAATCTACCCTCACCTGGATACATTACAGCAACAGTGAAGTAAGATAGATAGCATGGGGAGAAATGCCAGATATAGATGATGGGGAGGAAGGCAGCGAATCACACTGCCATGTGTGTACCTATGCAACAATCTTGCATGTTCTTCACATGTACCCCCAAACCTAAAATGCAATAAAAAAATATATTAAAAAAAGAACCCTATTCACTGAAAAAAAAAAAAAAACAAAGATCAGGCAGTCATGGCCTCAGCCTCCTCATTTTTACCATCTGCTTGTTGGGGGAGATCAAGGGATCAAGGTCTGGCAAATTTGTCCTCATTCTGCAGAGGAAAGAGTCTGCCAGGTTTCTTTATTCCAGAAAGACTCAGCGTGTGTAATACTGCATTGTCTGCTGTTTATACTCCAGGATTATGTTGGTTAGAAAAGAGTGTGTGTCTTCTGAATGCTTTAGGATTAAGGGAGTGGAGGAGAGTTCTGAGTGTTTAGGAGGGGGTTGACGGAGGGAAAAGGTATATTGGGAAATAGTAAAGCATGAAGTAATTTTGATACACTTTAAATACAGACATGCATCCTGTTGGTAACTGGCTATGAGGTGGTGAAGCTGACCTTGGGCGCTGGTACTGTGGGGGCCGGATGTTGCACATGCATTACCTAATTCAACCATAAATAACACACGTACCCCAAAAGGATGCTGTGATTATTTCCATTTTATGGATATGAAAATCAAGGCTCAGAGAAATGAAGTAATTTGTCCAAGATCACATACAGGGTGAAATGAGGATGTGAGCTCAGGTCTGACTAGCTCTGGAATTTATTGGCAATTTGGAAGATTTGGAGATCTAAACTCTGCCCAGAACTGAAAACTTTCAGAGTCTCCCAATGTATTTTTATTTTTATTGGTTTTTTTTTGTTTTGTTTTGTTTTTGTTTTTGAGATAGAGTCTTTCTCTGTTGCCCAAACTGGAGTGCAGTGTTGGAATCGGGCAGTCCTCCTGCCTTGGCCTCCCGAGTAGCTGGGACTACAGGTATACCCTACCATGCCTGGCGATTCATTCATTCATTCATTCATCCATCCATCCATCCATCCATCCATTAATTAATTAATTAATTAATTATTTTGGTAGAGACAGGGTCTCCCTATGTTGCCCAGGCTGATCTCCCAGTATTTTTGAACCCTCTCGAAAAAAGTATTTGAAACAATATTTCTACTTCCCTCTGCTTTTCTAGTTCACTCATTCCCCACTCGTCCCTCCACTTCAGGATTGGGCAGCTCCCTCATTCACCTCATCCTTCCTTTCCATAGACAGAGCTTCATTTCAGAATGAGCTTTTTTTCCAGAGCGGCAATGCCACATCCCAAGTATGAGGATGTGTGTGTGCATGTGTTTGTGTGTACATGTGAGTATGTGTCTTTGAGTATATGTGAATATGCATGTGCATTTTTATGTATATGTGACTGATACATGAATGTGCCTTTGTATATGTAGGAATGTATGTCTCAAGGTGTATCTTTACTTGTGATTGTTTCTTTGTGTCTGTACGTGTCTGTGTTATATGCATGTCTGTGTATATACATATGGAGTGGGTGTGTATATATATCTCCGTGTATATTGAGTGTGTATGTGAGTGTGTGTGAGGATGTCTGTATGTGTTCATGCAGGTACATGTGGGCTTAGGTCTGTGCCTTGACTGTCACACTGCATGACTGGGCGTGCTCTGGTGGATGGGCCTTGCAGATGGGGAGTGTACTGTTGTGTGTGGTCCAGCATTTCCAAAGGTTCTTTGGCTGTTCCAGGGACATTACTTTTTGTTTCTTTACCTTCTGCAAAGCCCCAGAAGAGAGCATCATCACAAAAACTTATGGGTAGATAAGAACTTTCATTTTAAGTGAAATGACTTCTCATATTGGGAACTGAGTTTATATGAATAGATCAAATTTTGTCTTTAATGACTCCAAGCATCGGCTTAAATTCCATTTTTAAAGTGGAATTTGAGATACTAAATACTGCATGAAATATGTTGAGCTTATTGGGGATTTGGAAATTGTCTTACCCCTTGGAAATTTTGGTTACAACTTTTCTTTTTCTTTTTTTTGAGAGACAGGGTCTTGCTCTGTCACCCAGGCTGGAGTGCAGGGGCGCAATCTGGGCTCACTGCAACCTCCGTCTCCTGGGTTCAAGCGATTCTTTTGCCTCAGCCTCCCAGGTAGCTGGGATTACAGGCGTGCACTACCATGCCTAGCCCTTTTTTTTTTTTTTAAAGTAGAGATGGCGTTTCAGCATGTTGGCCAGGCTTGTCTCGAACCCCTGGCCTCAAATGATCCACCCACCTCAGCCTCCCAAAGTGCCAGGATTACAGACGTGAGCCACTGTACCTCTGTAAGGGGAGGGCAGGTGAGGAGTTCTCCCCTCCTCTCCCCTGCAAGAGGCGGCCAAGGCAGTCTTCCTCGATGCCTCCTCCCTCAGGGCGAGGAGGTCCAGTTCATGCACCAGAACTTTATTTCTGGTAGGAAACCTAGATAAACCCTGTCCTGTCCAGTCTTTCTAAACTGTAAAATTTAAATTACTAGAGGTGTAACTGAAAGGCTTATGCTGTTGCTCTTTGAAAAATTTCCAGATAGTTTGTTTTTTGCTAATCTGTGTAATTATATGGGGGCCATGTTGCCTGGAGTGTGGGGTCTGAATTCACAGGTTTCCACATCCTCACAGCAGGGATGGGTCTGAACTTGACAGATGCCATCAGCAAGCAGGCGCCTTGTAGCTGGGGAGGAGATCGTGGACAGAGGCTGCTGTTTCCCGCCCTGGCCTGGACATGAGGTGTCCATCCCATATGACACATACACACTAAATGCCTGTGTCATCTCAGTCTGTGCCTCAAACATTTCCATTTGCCCAGTTGTTAGGGAGCTCAGGAGGCCAGTGGTCTTGTAATCTGTTGTCACTGTACATGGGACCATGCTGAGACTCTCTCTCTGCCACTATTTCCTATCTAAAAAATGACAGGCTCAAGCCAAGTAAGGGGGTGGCTCAGGCCCGTTGAGCTCTCCGACTGGGTTAGTCCATCTTCAGGAAAGCAGCAGCGCAGGCTATTGGTTGAAATTCTGGCTCCTCGAATTGTGGGGCCTTGGACACATCACCTGATCTCGCAAAGCCTCAGTTTCCTCATCTGTAAAATGGGATGATAATTCCTTCCTCACTGAGAGCAGTTCACTGAGGTAATAATATGGACTCAAGCCCTCACATGGCTCATAACAGGCTTCTGATGTCTGGTTGTACTACTGTGATTGGTATATTGGGGATCTTTGAAAGAATTTCCAAATTATCTTTGTTTAATCCCCCTGTCAAAATCTACACTGGAATAGAAAAGGGTTCTAGCTTTTAACTTAAAGGGCACCCTTGGTAGGCCCCTTCCATTTTTGCCAAGCCGGAGGGCCCTGCTTTGATCCCAGGGCCCCTCTGTGAGGACCTCTAGTTTTGGCAGCCCAGAATGAGCTAGCGTCGATCCTCTCTTCGAAGCTTGAGGCGGAAGCTGCTTGTCTGTCTGCTTTTAGTGTTGTTTCTCAGTGTGATGCTGTCTCTGCTTACAAGCCTCTAAAACTCCCCTGCCCGCCGTTCCCTGCATACATTAGCCCTAATGTATTCTCTCTTGAATACTCATCAGATTAGGCTCCCACTAGATACCCTGCTCGAAATAAATTTTATGGGCATACATCCTCACCCTCATCCCATGCATTTGTGGCTGGGAGGAGAAATATAGCCAAATCTCTCCTTGGGGGCAGGCCAAACAACAATTAGGTAGGAATCGGCAGCCCCTCTTGCCCAGGGGCCGAGGGAGATGCGGGGAGCTGGGCTAGCTTCCAGCCTGCATGCCCAGGGCCAGCGAGGATGGTGCTTCATCTGGGTTCTCAAAGGGTTAATGCCCCCCCAGACCCCCCCCACCCCAGGGCTGGGGTTCAGCTCCTGGAAATCCTCCTCACACAAAGAAGCCCCTGACCTGACTTCCAGGGCCAAGGTGCGGCTGTGCCATGGGGCATGAGGCCCGGAATGGCTGTGCCTAGCAGCCTCCCACCATGGCTGTGCCCCACCATCGGGGCTCTGTGGGCACATGGTGCTGCCCTGTGGCACATGGCAGTCCTTGTCCACACGTTCCTGCTGGCTCTGCCATGCCCTTTGTCCTTAACTCGCTTCCCTGAGCTGGGAGGGCTTCCTGGTTGGGTCTCCCCTCCTCCTGGGCAAGTTCTGATTGGCTGGACAATGTATTTCTCAAGGAGGAAAACTGTGGAGACAGAAAGAAAAAGAATCCTATATGTACTGGGACAATTAGCAGGTGGGACACCTGATTGTTTTCATGGGTATTTTGGTCTGAGAAAGGGGTCAGCAGGCAAGGCATGTATACCAGGTCTGACTTCCACGCAAATACTGGTGGTGCTGGGGCCGTGAAGGGAATAGGCTGGGGCTGGGGTTTAATTGGGCCCAAGGTTGGCACTTCTGTGTACAGGGCTAGTGATGGCATTTAGTGATTGTCCCAATAGCCTATTTATAGGTTTTAAGTACAAATGTCTTAAAAATATGTTTAAAATTGTTCTTAGTACATTGAGGCTAATTCCTTTTTTAGCACTTTTAAATTATATCACAACCAACATACATGAGATGAATCAAAAACATGTATGAAGCTGGGTGCAGTGGCTCATGCCTGTAATCCCAGCCCTTTGGGAGGCTGAGGAGGGCAGATCATCGGAAGTCAGGAGTTTGAGACCAGCCTGGCCAACATGGTGAAATCCTGTCTCTACTAAAAATAGAAAAGTTAGCCAGGTGTGGTGGTGCATGCCTGTAGTCCCAGCTACTCAGGAGGCTGAGGCAGGAGAATGGCTTTAACCTGGGAGGCGGAGGTTGCAGTGAGCCAAGATTGTACCACTGCACTTCCTGGGCAACAGAGTGAGACTCCATCTCAAAAATAAAAACATAAACATGTATGATTCTTTTTTTTTTTTTTTTTTTTT
>PVKV010009800.1:0-47541 GCA_004027835.1 Alouatta palliata | reverse complement strand
CTCGTGATCCACCCACCTCGGCCTCCCAAAATGCTGGGATTACAGGCGTGAGCCACCGCGCCCGGCTGTATGATTCTTGAGAGATTTGGTTTTACTGCTGTTGACATTTTGGAGTGTACAGGATAAAGCAGTGAAAAACTGTTTCAAGGTGAGCTTCTCAGACAGGATTTGATCAATTTATTATTTAGTGATAAACATCTATGGTGTTACCCTTGTGTGCCAGGCACTGTGCTAGGCAGTGAGTGTTTAGACAACGAGCCAAGGTGTCTTTTATGATAGGCGTGGGAAACCCTGGGGTTGCCAGCCTCACGAGTGCTGTATCAGGAGGATACTCTAGGAGGCCAGATGGTTACACTTTCATCTTTTCGTTCTTAATACTTATCGATTTGTTACTGTCTTTTTTTTTTTTTTGAAAAGCAAAGGGGGAAAATGGCTTGAGATCTTAGCACTGTTTGTTTATTCAACCGTGAAGACTGACCATTTTGTAGATTTTGAAACAGTCAGTGACTCAAAATACCACAGATGCCCAAGCAATCCCTTGGAAAGATGGGATGGCAGAGAAACAGATCTCAGGAAGTCACCCAGGACAGGAACCGGATGGGACAGTGGTTAGGGTTTCATTGCAGACAACAGAATCCACTTTCACAATTTAAGTGAAAAGGGATTCATCATCAGGTGGCAGGTGGCTTTCAACTCAGTGGAGCCAACTGGGTGGAGCTTCCAGGATAACTGTCAGCCCCCAGAATTTCATTGCCTCCACTGTGACCCATCGGGACAGTACAACACCCAACACAGCACTTCATCGCCTCCGCATACCCACGCCAGCACGATGGGCGCCTGCCCCTCAGCTGTCCCGACATTTAGCTCAGTTCTGAATTCAAGTCTCTCTCAAGTGCATTTGTTTGGAAGACTCAATCATCTTCAGAATCTGGGCCACTAGGGCATGTGGAAAAGCAGTTTCTAGCTTTCCTATCTGCAGCGCAGGAAGGCACATTAGGATGAGGTATTGATCCAGCCAATCTATGGTATTGGTTGCAGTTCATTAAAATATTGAGATTTTCTCTGCAAGAGCACCCTCAGGCCTGGACCTCGATCGCTGGCCTGAAAAGCAAATGATAAAGACCACCCCTCCCCCACATGGTCTTTATCATTTGCTTTTCAGGCCAGATGGCCTTCCATTGCAGGTCTGGGCAGGCCTCACTTTGGGGACTGGTGTTTTTAGCAGAGCTTCCAATCACTCGTGAAAATGCCGTAGAAACAGAGGTGGCTGTGGCTGAGGCTTCCTGGCCTGCTGGCTGTGGAACTGCAGCAGCGCGAATGGTTTAGCTGCTGCCACTAGCCTTGTGGTGCCCTTAGAAGCAGGTGACTCCTCTGGGCCAGTAACTCCAGCCAGAGTATACAGGGTTGGCTTTCAGTCCCCCTTGTCCCTTGACCACGTGCCTTTGTGCACAGAACTCTATGCAGAACTCTGCAGCAGCCCTGCGCTTTGGGCCATGTCTGTTTCCACCACCAGCAGAAGGGGAAGGCGCCCGCCCAGGGCTTGGCCTGTTAGCAGGACTATGTGGAAGGCTCACAGTGCCTCTGTCTCCTCTTCCTCACAGAGATCCCCCAGTGCGCTGGCTGCAACCAGCACATCCTGGACAAGTTCATCCTGAAGGTCCTGGACAGACACTGGCACAGCTCTTGCCTCAAGTGTGCAGACTGCCAGATGCAGCTGGCGGACAGGTGCTTCTCCAGGGCCGGGAGCGTCTACTGCAAGGAGGACTTCTTCAAGTAAGTCAGCGCGGTCCCTCTCGTGGCCCTGGCCTGTCTCTGCCTGTCTCCGTGCAGCAATGGGGAGGTTTGCAGTGGGGTAGGCCAGGGAGGGAGGAGAGTCCACTCTGGGAGGGGCAGGTAAATCCTGGAGCCGAGAGGATGCCCTTGCTGAGGTTGCCCTTCTGATCACTGGCCCATCACTGCCGGAGCTCCAGCGTCTAGGCCTTTCTTGAGCTCTGCGTGGGGCAGGGGTGAGGTGCAGAGGCCTTGGGCCTGATTTCTCCAGGGTGGTGACAAAGGAATTCTCCAAATCCTCAAAGGAGCCACTCTTTCTGTGCTGGTAGGTCGTGCTTCCGGCCATGGGGTCGTAACGGTCCTGCAACTTCCACAGCAGGTGCTTTTGGGTTGGTGTCACATCTAGAGGCGTCTCCGTGGCTGTGTTTCACAGCCGGCTTCAGTGGCCTTAGAGGCTGGCCAGAGTGGCTGCTGGCAGGAGGGAGGCCTGGCTCAGTCAGTGTCATCACTTTCTATGGAAATATGATGAAGAAGGGACAGTTTTGTGTGACGGTGAAGAGGCCAGACTCTGCCTGGATTTGAACGCACTTATTGGTGATGTGCTCCTGAGCAGGTTACTTAACTTCTCTGCGCCTCAGTTTGTTTATCTGTAAAATGGGGCTAATAGCAATAGTCCCTACCTCCTGAGGTTTCTATTAGCTTTGGATAAGTCCGTATGCATCAAGTCCTCAGGACAGTGCCTGACACTTGAGTGTTAGCTCTTAAGACTGAGATTTTCCGTTCTAGGGTGGGATCCATCAAAAACTTGCTGTTGGCGCTTTGGGTCAGGGTGAGAAGACTTCCTGGAATGTGTTTTCCATGGCATTTGGTCTGAGACTTCTCTCCCAGAATCTGTTACCCAAGGCACTGAGCTGGTGGCTTTGCCAGTGTGGACCAGCTGGCAACAAGCAAAGCCAGGAGCGGGAGGTGGAGGTCAGGGATCAGTGACACTGAGCCCCGTGTTTAGTCGCACCAGCCTGGGTGGCCCAGTGGGGTGCCGAGGAGCCTCACTGAGGCCTGAACACACCCAGCCCAGATCACCAAGCCCCAGAGAGGAACCTCCCGCTGAAGCTGTGTATTCGGGAGATGGGGGTTGAGGGGGGCATACTGGGGAGAGATACGGGTCCCGGATACAGAATGCCATTTCTCCCACATCTTCCCAAAGGGTTAACTACACAGAACAGGTGATTTGAATATCTGAGGATTCTCCTATTTCTTTAGTGCAAGGTGAGTTGAAGAACACATTGAAGATCTTGGTAATGACTGGGTGGGGCTGTCTCCCTGGCTGTGTGCAGAGAATGCACTCGCTGTCACCACGGTACTTTGGTCAAATATGTACTGCTCCCTACATGTGTGTGTGTGTATGAGTGTGAGAGTGAGTGTGGGTGTGTGTGTGTTGTGTGTGAATGTGAGTGAGCACGTGAGTGGTGTGTGTTGTGTGAGTGGTGTGTGAGTGTGCAAGTGGTGTGAGTGTGAATGTGTGTTTATTACAGGAAGGTGGGGGCAGCAGCTGACATGAGGGCATCTAGCAAGTCCTTGATGTCGGGTGGAAGGACAGGCCGCTGGCCCTCGCTGAGCTTTTCCTGTACTGCTCTTCTTTCTCACAGTCTTTTTGTTGCTTTCCCACCTCAGACCCTCCTCTAGGTCCTTTTCTCTGGCATTCCTGCAGTTCCACTCCCTCTAGCCACATCCTTTCTCAGCGGGCAGCAAGAGTTTGCCTCTGTTTTCCTCCCTCTGTGAAGTCCTGGCAAAGGACACCACAGCAACTGTTAGGGGCCCCTGGGTGGGTGAATTTCACTGTGTGTGTGCGTGTGTGTGTGTGTCTGTGTGTGTCTGTGCGTTACGGGCCCCTGGATGGGGTGAATTTCACTGTGTGTGTGTGTTACGGGCCCTGGGTAGGGTGAATTTCACTGTGTGTGTGTGTTACGGGCCCTGGGTAGGGTGAATTTCACTGTGTGTGTGTGTGTGTGTGTTACGGGCCCCTGGGTGGGGTGAATTTCACTGTGTGTGTGTGTGTGTGTGTGTGTGCATTACGGGCCCCTGGATGGGGTGAATTTCACTGTGTGTGTGTGTGTGTGTGTGTGTGTGTTTGTGTGTGTGCACGCACACATGTGCATTGTGTATCTGGTGCACATGTGAATATAATGTGTCTGTGAAGAGGGTGGCAGGGCCTGGTTTTGGGGTCGGATGAGCTGCCCTGCTTTTGTGATGAGGTGTGCACAGATGTGTGTGCCTGCACCTTTGGGAGGCCAAGAGGCCACGCCCCCACTTGCCCATCTCAGGGTAGGGTAGGTGCTGGATGTCCCTGAGTTAGACCTCGGGACCCACAGGGTTTCTGGTTGGTCCAGCATGGCACCTCAGGGAAGCCTGTGGGGTACAAGCAAAGCCTGTCGGGACCACTGACCCAGGCTTCATCGCCAGAGGGCCCCCTTGCACCTCCAGAGTTTCCTCGGGGGCCCTGTCTGATTTTGGGACCCCGTGTGGCTGGCTCCGAGTTTGGAAAGGGAGGGTGGAGAGGAAGGTGGCGACAGCGCAGGCATGGCTCTGGGTTCGGGAGAAGTAATGACCAGGAAAGAGGGGCTCCCTAGATCCAAGAAGCGCCCACAGTGTGTGCAGAGGACAGAGCCCCACAGGCCCACGAGCTAAAAGCCCAAGACCAGAAATAACAAGAGCAGTTCCTCACCTGGGCTGCTGCCCCTGCCCTCACTGCCTCATGCCCTGGCTCTCTTTTGGATCCTTTTGGGGCCTTACTCAGCAGAAACCTCCTGACTGGTCTCTCCACTCACTTCCCTGCAGTCCGCAAGCCTCCCCACCAGGTGGGCCTGCCCCTGCCCTGTATATGCCACAGAGCCTGCAGGAGGCATGGGCACATCAGAGCCTCCTGCGGTGCTCCCTTCCAGTCCTGGCCTGCTGCCTTTCTTGGGCACCTGACGCATAGCAAGCAGGGTGCCCCATTCCCAGGCATGCTTAGGGGGTTGCTGCCTCCACCCGTTGGCCCAGGCTGTTTCATCCTCCCGGGACGGTGCCCACCCTCCAGGGCTCCTGTCCTTCCAGGGTCCTCGGAGTCCAGCTCCACAGCAGGGGGAGCCCCAGCCCGACGGAGCCTTTGCCTCCTGTCCCGCCCCTCTCCCGGGAGACCCAGCATGGGCTGTTAGGGTTTGCTCACTTCTCCTGTGCCTGCTTTATCTTCGTTGTTGGCTTGAGGAAAAGGCCTATCTGTTACCCATTTTTCTGTCCCCTGTGTAAGTCCCCGGCTCTGAGCCTTGCCCATAGGCCATTGCTGGGTTTGATGCAAAAAGTAAATTACCCAGTGAATTCCCACGAGCTTTGGTGACCAGTTTCTTCTGTATTTTGCAAGGCGACTTTCGTGAGGGAGGCCCAGGCTGCTTGCAAATGCTCAGGCCCATCGTTTAGCCATGATGATGTCCCTTGTTCCCGGCACTGCTCTGCTTCATGAAACGACCCACTCTGAGGGCTGGGTCCTTCTGTAACACGGGGGAGCTGGCCACAGATTCAGTGCTGAGTTTGGGTCATTGACTCTGTGATGGGATGCTGTGAGGAGGGAAGTTTGAAGCTGAAGTGATTCTCCTTGGAGGGCCAACCAGAGATGAAGAGCAGGCGGCTCCGAGTCCCCAGTGGGTGGATTCACAGCCCCACCAGGCTCTTGGGGACCAGGGCTGTTTGGTACAGGCAGGCAGAGCTGCAGGCTCCGTCCGAGGTACAGGCAGGGAGGCAGCAAGCTGTCCAGCATCTGCGTGGCTCCACCTCCCATCCCCAGGGGTCTTGGGACTGGCTGGTCACCTGGGGCTCGGGCAGCCTGTTCCTCATCCCGTGTCATTAGATGTTACCAGGCACCTCTTTCAGGGGGCATATGGGGGCATGCACACGGTGGAGGTGCAGCAAGGACAGAGAATGTGCTAGGGCAGGAGGGGTCGAGCCATCCCTGGAAACCCAGTCCCTCCCTGGTCCCACCCTCAGCTATAGAAGTCACATCTGCGGCCACCTTGTGAGAGGGACAGCAGGTGCCACATACTTGAATTCGCCGTCAGACCTCAGGATGCTCTTAGCTGTGGGGTTTGAAGACACCTGGTGAGAACTACGAGAGTCCCTTTTCCATGGTCCTTGAAGAAAAAGAAAAAAGAAAAAGCACTATCCTTTTCTGGTACCTCCTCCTAGCCCTGTTCAGAGGCAGGGGCAGGGCTCATGGCTTCCCTGATTAGCACTGTGGTCCTACGTTCCTGGATCAATACTTTAATCTCTTTGCCCATAACAAGGTAGAGGGCCACTTTGCACCACTCCAGGGGCATCCTCCTGTCATACTCTACGTGAAGTTGTGCAGATCAAGACGATGATGAGGACAGTACCCCCTGGAGGTGGGTAGTCCCTTGTAATAGCTCAGAAGTGGAGGAAGGCTGGAGGTCAGGACGTCCCCCGCCTTCCGCCGGGGCAGGTGGCGATCCTGGTAACTGGCAGCAGAGGGCGACGTTGGTGTGGACACAGGCGAGGCAGAAGGATTGCGGGGAAGCTGTACTCCGTGGTTGTGGCATTTTTCTTTGCGGCTGTTGAGCTCTGTCTTGCTCAGTAATGTTGACTGATTTTTGCTGTTGGCTGCTGTGTCTGCTTCTTGTGTCCTGGGCTCTCCTTTCTCCAAACGGAGTTAACATTCTGAGGCCCAAGAAGAAAGGCACGGAGTTGACTGAGCATGGTGGGGCTGCGATTCGTTCTGAGTTCAGTGAGGGGCTTCTGGCATCAGGACAGCCCACCCCTGGTGCCGAGGGTGTCCCGAGGCCTGTTATAAATTGAATCCCAAGCTGTGGGGTCATGACTCCTCATGTCACATTTGCTAAGCAGGTCCTCTCCAGACCATGTGTCCAGCATGTCACGGGTCCCTCCCATGTCTCCTCAAAAAGACACGAGGAGGTCTGGTGTGGTGGCTCATGCCTATAATCCCAGCACTTTGGGAGGCCAAGGCGGGCAGATCATGAGGTCAGGAGTTCGAGACCAGCCTGGCCAATATGATGAAACTCCGTCTCTACTAAAAATACAAAAATCAGCCAGGCATGGTGGCGTGTGACTGTAGTCCCAGCTACTCGACAGGCCGAGGCAGGAGAATCGCTTGAACCCAGGAGGCGGAGGTTGTGGGGAGCCGAGATCGCGCCGCTGCACTCCAGCCTGGGCAGCAAAGTGAGACTCTGTCTGGAAAAAAAAAAAAAGGGGGACCAGGGCCACAAGAGAGTAGGGGTCTGGGAGCAGGGCTTCTGGATACCCTTGCTGTCACCAGGCGGGTCCTGGAAGGAGCTCAGGCAGCTCCTTTCCTCTGCAGCACAGCACAGACCAGCCGGGTCCTTTGCCCGTGGAGCTGGGTTTGAGTGTTGCTGTTGGCAGCCAGCTGGGGGCTCCTAGCCCAGTTTCCTGGCATCTCTGGGCGTCCATGTCCTCTTCACAGTGCCTGTCTAAGAGACCTGGCACCCAGGAGTGTTTCTCAAAGGGAGTGATTTTATCAGCAGAGGGGTCTGGTGAACCCAGCAGGAGCGCGGTTGAACTCCCGCGCTGTCTTTCGTTAGCTGTTCCCCAGCCCCAGTAACTACGTCTTTCTCAGCCTCATTCCTCGTCTGTGGGGAGCAGCTCACGCTAACGCATCCAGCTCGGAAGGTGACGTGTGTGACCGGCTGTGGCAGGATGCTGGTGCTTTATAAACACTGCTGGGTTTCAGGCCCTGCCATGTGGCCCCTTGACCCGCGGCCCGGCAGGGACAGGCCGTCAGAGTTCCCTCAGGGCGGGGCCTGTGCTGGCCTCTCCCGGTGTCCCCTGTACCAGCCTTGAGACCATCCCATGGAGATGACTCTTAGCTGCATGGAGCTCCTCAGATAGAGGTGGGGTAGCCTGGCCATGTGGAGCTCCGCAAAGATTTGAGAACCAAGCTGTTATGGAGTGAAAACCAAGCTGTTATGGGGTTACAGGGCGGGTGGGGCGACTCTCAGGTGCTCTGAGGGTGCTGCCACTCCAGAATTTCCTGTCTAAAATGCCATGCTTCTCAGGGCTTTCCCTGCCCCTGAGGCCCCCATGAGGCAGGCAGGCAGAGATGGGTGCCCCTGGGACCCCCTGGCAGTGGGATGGAGGCTGCTATATCACAGGAGAGCTGTGTAGCTGCTGGGCCAGGCCAAGAGCTGCCTCTGTGCCCTGCGGTGCCCCTCCCCCCAGCCGCCAGCCTGCAGGCCATGGGTGGGCTGTCCGCCAAGGGCAGGTAGGCAGCGTCATTGGAACCCGGGCACTGCTCCCATTATCCATGCAGTCTAGAACAGCGCATTTCTGTCCGGCCTGGCTGCAGGGTGGTTGTGCTGGCTGCGGACAGGGCTTCACGGGTGACCTCGGCTCAGTCCCTCTGGTGACCAGGGCCTCTGCTCCTCATCTGACAGGGGGCAGCTACCCACAGCACATCGGCTAATGGGGGAAAAAGCAGGCTTGAACTCTCTGCGGGGTGGGCTTCATGGAGAGCAGGTACAGGGTTTGAGTCCAGGCTTGGTGTGAACTTGGGGCGATAGATATCACCAGGCTTCACTTTCCCATGTCTAAAGGGTGAATAAAAATACCAACTTTTCTGAGTGACTATGAGGACTGAGTCAGAGGCTGCAAGGAAGTGCTGAGTCTACTCTTAGGAAGGCCGTGAGGGTCATCTAGACCGTGTCCCCACGTAGGGAGGAGGAAGGAAGGCAGCAGGAGGGCCTGGGGCCAAGTTGGCAAGGCCGGGGTCCTGGGGTCACACGCCAGGCCGTGTCAGTGGTAGTGGTGGTCAGGGGATTGAACAGAGGCCCACCCTTCAGTGAGGAGCCGGCTGCATTTTCCTCACGGGATGCTATCCCTCCCTGTGTGGTCCAGAGCTGTGGGCAGGAACCACAGCCCTCGGCACTGGCGTCACAGAGCGGGGCCAGCCCTGGCAGGAAGGGCCAGCTCGCGCCTGGGTGGCTTTCTGCTCCCTCGAGCTCATTACCACAGGCAGAAGCAGCTTCAGTTCTGGGGCTGGTCATAGAGTCCGTGTGGAGCCAGACTTTTGCTGAGCCACTTATTTCTGATAACCACACACCTGCCAGGCCATGCAGGCATGCTTATGCGCATGCACACACACGTGTGCACACATGCACACACATGTATACACATGCACACACTTGCACATATGCACACACAGGTATACGCACGCGTGCACACGCACATGCACACACATGCGCACACACATGTGCACACACATGCACATACACACACGCACACATGCACATGCACACATGCACATGCACGCACACATGTGCACACATACACACATGCACACACATACGCACACATACGCACATGTGCACACATGCACACACACATGCATGCACACCACACACTATGCTCTAGCAGAATGCCTGAGGAATACACAGGTGGGTCTCTTTGATGTGTGACTTTTCATAATTTCTGAATAGTTTATAGTCTAATTTCCTCTCTAAGTAAATTAAACCTTTTAAGGTAACAATCAGATGGTCGGTTAGCGGCTGTGTGTGTGGACATTTGTAAGATTCAAACACACTGGTGGACCCAGGCCTGCAGTCATTTGTGCCAGCCTGTAATCAAGGCAGAAGCAATTACTTAGCCCCGCAGCTCCCCCAGGGACCGAGGCCATAAATCAGGAGGTGATGAGCGGGGGATGATCTTCTGCCCGCCCGGAGCCCGCAGTTCAGCTGCAATCGCCTGGGCTACCCTCCCTGAACGGGGCCTGGGGTGAGGGCCTCCTGGCGGCTGTGGAAGCCACATCTCAGGGACTTTCTGGCTTAGAGGAATCTGTTTAGAATCACGTAACTGCAAATTAGTCTGGGGAGCGGATGCTCCTGGGCTGTGGAAACGGGGTCCCCAGTGGGATCTGGGTGATGCGGGAGTGGGCGCTGTGGGCAGCCCTCTCTTGGCCCAGCCACAGCACAGCAGCCAGTGGCAGCTGCCTTCCCTTCGTTGCTGAAGCTCGGCCTCCTCTCCTCACCCCTACCCTGGCCATTCAGGTGTCAGGCCGCGGGGTTGCCCCACTCCAAAAGGCCCTCTCTGGCCATTCCTGCAGCCTCTGTGCCTTAAGCCCCTGGGTTTGGGCCTCTGCACCACTGGAAGCTTCTCTGATTGCAGTCCTTCCCCTCCTACCCTCCTCAGCCAGTCTGTCCCTTTCCACCGCCTGTCTGGTCACATTGCCCCTGTTGCCTCCTGGCTCGGCATTCAAGGGCCGATGACCTGGCTCAGCCTTGTTCCCTGCTGGTCCTCTGGCGAAGGTCACACGCGGGTCCCATCAGAACCAGTGTCTAGTTTGTCACTCTGGTCCCTGGAGGCCTTTGTGTCTCTGGAAGCCCCGCTCGAAGGAGAAGCCACAGGCTGCTGGGCTCTATGTGGGCACTGTGGAGACAGGTCAGCCTGGGGCCCTCTCTCCTGCACACCCATTCTGCTGCCTGTGGGGATCTGCCATGCCCCATTTGGAGAATGAGGCCCTCAGTCTTGAGGGACTTTGGAACTCAGACAATGGATGAGAGACTGCAGGTGCCCACGGGGGCTAAGAGCATAGGTGACAGGGTTTCTGTAGCTGTGATCCATGCCACCACTGCACTAGGCCATCTGTGGGGTGGAAAGTGTGGGTTCTGGGCCCAGATGCGGGAGTCAGGAGTTGCTCTTCTCTCAGTAAGCACCCCCGGTGCGTCGCCCACACAGCGGAGTTTGGTCGCAGCTGAGCTAGCAGCTTGGCAGAGGCTGACTGGCCCGTAGTGAGAAGGGCAGATGAGGGGCTGGGGGAAGTGAGGGAGAGCGGGAAGGGTGACCTTGGACCAGGCAGCTGACTGCCCCAAGCCTGTGGCCGTCAGAGAGAAGGGAGTAATCATTCCTACCTGCAAGGGCAGGTGTGTGGTGTGAATGAGAGGCCTCGCTTGAAGTTCCCTGGTGCATATGAAATGCTCGATGCTTGTTTACAAAAACACAGCTGGTGCTCTGGACTCTTCTAGAAAGGATTCAGGTCCTGCATGTCCCGTTGCTTCTTCAGAAGCAAATCTGTCCCCAGCAGGGAGGGAGAGGACTTGAGGCCAAATGAAGGGGAGAGCTGGGCTCTGGCCCTTCCTGCCCTGGATGGCGCTGTGTGATCTTGGGCAAGCCACTGCTCACCTCTGGGGCCCCGTTTCCTACTCTGTGAAATTAGGGCCTTGGACTCGGTCCCTGGTTTTAAAGCTTTTCCAGCAGCATTCATCTGCACGTGATAATACTGAATACTCTTTAAAAACATTAGATTAAAACCCCAATAAAAAGAAGCTTGCTGGGGAGCTGCTCCGGTGGGCTGGGGAGGCATATGTGTGATTGCGTGCATGTGACATGGGCCCGTGTCCCCAGCCCCCAAGGCTCTAAGATTCTCTGGTGTCAGGCCTTCTCCAAATAGGACCCCCGTCTGTGTCTGCAGAAGGCTGCCCATTCTGGGGCAGAACTTTATGTGCCCATGACACGGCTGTGGCCTTAGAGTGGGCGGTGATATATGTTGGAAATATTGGTACATACAGTAACAGTAAATATCAGCAACTTTCCTGTCAAGTGTGGTGATAGGTAAAAGAAATACACGTAGGGAAGTGTCAGCTGGGAAAAAAATATACGGCCAACAGTAAATCACCACCAAGCAATTAAAGCAGAAAATCAAGTTGCGCAGTATTTTGTCCTCAGGGTGGTGCGCCGTGCAGTGGCAGCTCCACATGCGGGAGGCTGACATGGGGCCTGGGCTGGTCCCCACCGACTGCCTTCAATAGCCAAGAGTAAGGGAGACATCCCAGAGGAGAGGCACTGAGTTCAAATCCCAGGCCCATTGTTCGTCTGTGAGGTCTGGGCAGTCACTAACCCTCTCTGAACGTCAGTATCCTCATGCCTAGATGAAGAGCAGGTCTTCATGCACTCCGCAGGAAGGGGCCACTCGCTGACTTATTCATCAGACGTGCACTGAGCACATCTCCCGGGCCAGGCCCTGCTCGGGGCGCTGGATTGGGCAGACAGATAAAGACCCTGCTGTTGTGGAACTTGCCCTCTAGAGAGGGGAAAGACGGTCAGCAAGCGGTAATGCACAGCGCCTCTACTGAGATGAGTGCTGTGAAGCAGGGACGGAAGAGCCGAGGGGAGGGGTCTGGGGGTGTCCTCCTGAGCAGGTGACATTTCAGGGGAGCACTGCAGGAAATGCAGGTTCCTGGGAGAGAGTGTGCCAGCAGGGAAGCAGTGCCAGGGCGCCAGGAGGAGGCGGAGTGGAGTGAACAGTGGAGTGGGGAGGGGGGAAGGTGATGGGGCCGGGATGCCGTAGTGCCGTGGAGGCTCTTAGGGGGCCTGTGGCTTTGAAGCTGAGTGAGGTGGAAGCCACTGGCAGGTTTGAGCAGGGGAGGGGGAGGGAGAGGGTGTGACTTAGGCCCACTGTGGTGACCCCGTACAGACGCCCTGTGGGGGCACGGGCGGAAGCCAGGATACTGTTAGGAGGAGGCTGTAGGTGCCAGGTGATGGCAGCCTGAGCTAGGGAGGGTGGTGTGGGTGTGAGAAGTGGTCCAACATGATAGAATTTTGAGTTGGAGCCGAGCGTGGTAGTTCACTTCTACTATCCCAGCTGCGCAGGAGGCTGAAGTGGGGGGATCTCTTGAGTCCAGGAATGGGAGCTTGCAGTGAGCTGTGATTGCACCACTGCACTCTAGCCCAGGCAACAGAGCGACACCCTGTCTCCAAATAATAATAATAACTATTACTATTATTTTGAGTAGAGTCAACAGGTTTTGCTGACAGATCAGATGGGGGTTTTGGCCTGAGACGTGGGAAGAATATCTGAGATGGGAGGGGCTGTGGGAGGAGCGGGTGGGGTGGGGTGGGGTGGGGGAGGGTGGCAGTGCGGCCATGGGGCAGATGCCAGGGCAGTGGGCTGAGGGCTGGGGGTGAGGGTCAGATGAGATCACGGGTACAGGGCTCGCTCTGCGCAGGACACAGGTCAGTGCTAGGAGGATGGCAGCTGCGTTTATCACCAGCATCTCAGTGACCCACTTGTGGTACGGCATGTGGGTTTGCTCAGAGGTCGGAACTTATCAGGAATGTGCCAGAAAGCCGGGGTGTAGGATTTATGGGTCCCTGGTTCTAGAAGGCTTGGTGCCTGCAGGGCCTGCCTGCTGCCCCCTTTCTACAGGGTCCAGACCCTCAAGCCTGTCCTGCCCCGATGAGCGGCCCAGCCAGGCTGTTGGGAGCAGCAGGGGTGGACAGACCAGCAGCAGCAAGAGCTCAGGTGGAGCTCAGGTGCAGAGGCTGGGACTTGGCACACAAGGCCTGGCCCCCTCCTGGGGCCAAGAGTGGCCCCTGAGAGTCGGCCAAGAAGTCTCAGCTCTTCCCTGCCCACACCCCGGCCAGCTGGCGGATGTGGCTGGTGTGCAGCGGGCCAGTTACGCGTGTTGGGGTTAACACGCCAGGGGGCGAGGGCTCCCCCGACCACCCCAGCACTGCAGAGCTGGGAGCCTCATGCTCGGGAGCTTAGAGCCGCATGAGGGGACAGGCCCTCTCCTCGAGCTCCAGTCTAGGTCAGGGCGGCAAGGCCAAGTTTGCCCCCTTGGTGCCCACTGTGTTGTGGCTGAAGCACCGACTGCAAAACCCCGGTTTTCTTGCTTATTGCCCATGGGAGCTGAGGGTTGGCACCTTGCCTCTCTGAGCCCGGGTTCTCATCTGTTAAAAGGTGTCACAGTGCCCACCTTTCAGGCCGGGAGCTCAGGGGACAGTCATGGAAGCAGTGTGATGGCGACAGCAGGTGGGATAGAAATTCTCATGCTTTAGTGAACCGTGGGCCTCATTTCAACCCGGGATTAATGCGCTTCTTAGAAAAGCTTCTGGCCATGCGCAGTGGCTCACACCTGTAATTCCAGTGCTTTGGGGGCCAAGGTGGGAGGATCGCTTGAGACCAGGAATTCGAGGCTAGCCTCAGCAACATAGCAAAACCCAATCACTCCAAAAAATGTTTTAGAAAATGAGCTGGGCATGGTGATGTGTGCCTGTGATCCTTGCCACTCAGGAGGCTGAGGTGGGAAGACTGGGAGTTCAAGTGCAGTGAGCGATGACTGTGGCACCGCACTCCAGCCTGGGCAACCAGTGAGATCCCCTCAGCCTTGAAAAAGAAAACAGCTGGAAACTGTGTCTCTGCTCTCAGTGAAGCTACCTGCCTGCATTGAAATATACCTCAGGCTGAGATCTGGGGTGGGATAGCAGGTCAGCTGATCTGCTGCAGGAAGGTGCAGCTTTTCCATATCAGCCTAGCCACGCTGCCAATACATTCTTTTTTTTTTTTTTTTGAGGTGGAGTCAGGCTCTGTCACCCAGGCAGGAATGCAGTGTTGCAATCTCAGCTCACTGCAACCTCTGCCTCCTGGGTTCAAGCGATACTCCTGACTCAGCTTCCTAAGTAGCTGGGATTATAGGCTTGCACCTCCATGCCCGGCTAATTGTGTATTTTTAGTAGACACGGGATTTCTCCACATTGGTCAGGCTGGTCTTGAACTTCTGACCTCAGGTGATCTGCTCACCTCGGCCTCCCGAAGTGCTGGGATTACAGGTGTGAGCCACCGCGCCCAGCCACCTCCAGTCCATTCTTAAGGAACTGCTGACCGGGACTGATGATGCATTTTAGCTTTGAGCTTTTGGGGGTTATTCTACCAACAAACAGTCGATTGGGAAGCAAACAGTCCCAGGAATGAGAAGATCAGAATGCTCAGACTGGTTAATCTAACAATGAGCATGCAGGTAGCCGAAGCTGGTGTGTTTCCAGATGGTTCTTCTAATCAAACTGATTTTTCACCGTTGACAAGTGAGGCGAGGGTTGCACTGGACCCAAGGCCGAGGCTGGGCCATCTTGCATTCCACGCAAAACTTTCCTAGAGGCATTCCTTTTATTCTCTGTTCTGTCCTGGGCCTGCCTCGACCGTGAGGGAGGAGAGTCTCTGGTACTAGCTGCTGTGGCAGTGCCCTTCATCCAGGGCAGTTAAAGGAATCTTGGACCCTTTCTTTCTCTGGGACCCTGTGCAGCACCTTCCTACAGAGATGACTTTAAAAGGAAAAAAAAAAAAAAAAAAAAAAAAAGGGAAGAGCAACACGCCCTTCCAAGGAGTCTGGCATTCCTGAATCCTTCCCTGCTGGGTGCCTGTCACCTGTCCTCACTGCCTCCTTTTCCCAGTCACGCTCATCAGCTCTGGCTCCTGTCCAAGCGACTGAACAGAGGACTAAAACCTCCACTGCAGGATGGTTGTAGGTCTTGATTTATGGAAGAATCTTGACAGCACTGCTGATGTAAATTTCAGATTTTTCCCTCTAGGACAAACACCAAAAATATCCTGTGATTTCTACCCATTTCCTGAGGCCTGTGGAAATAAACCTTTATGTACTTAAAGTTATACAGAAAATAGAGTAAAGTTAATACCAACCGGAAAAAAAAAAAAAAGGGCTGCCGTCATGGAGAGCCAAGCCTCCCCTGGCTACTCAGGCACATTTTAAGAAGCAGTTCGTTCGTTCGTTTGTTCGTTCGTTCATTCATTGATTCGTTCATTCATTGGGCCTTTGTGGCGTGCCTACTATGTGCTGGGCAGGGATAAGAGAATTCCAGTGGTGCTGGTCAGAGGAGGAAAATGATATGAGCCATTAGCAAGTCCTTCCTTGCATTTTCTCTGCGGTTTTGGATCAGCTCCAGCTGCTCTCCCTGGGGGACTGGTTGTCCTCAGAGGCCTGGCCAGGCAGGACTGGGCAGCAGACTTGTCGTTCTGAAGGGTGAGGCCCGTGCCCTTGACGCCCCTGCACGGGTGCCTGGTGATCGGTGTTAAGGGGTGCTGCCTGGAAAAGTCCTCGGGAGCCCTCTTCTTAGCTGGAGTCCAGCCCTTCCCTCTTCACCCCAGCATCCTTCACATTTGGGCCAGTTGGTTAGACTGCTGGTTCTCTGTGTAGCAGCCAGGTTCACAGTTTGACCTCGTGTGGGGCCAGGGAATTCTAGCCATGACCATGTGTCCCATTATTGCCTGTTGCAGGACAAGTCAGGTGACCCGCCAGGCCTCGGCCTTCTCACCAGTGACTGTGGCTGATCTGGGAGTGGGGACAGTGTCTCCATCACAGACACATGCCCGTAGGATGCCCTTTATTCTAGATCCACTGGCTCTGACTGGAGATGGGATGGAGTGTGCCCTGCGGGCTGGGCCGGGGGAGCCCTGTGGGCCAAGGGGGTGCATGTGGCTCCCTCGGTGAGGGTCCTGCTGGCTGTGCTCCAGGGGAAAAGGTAACGAGGAGCCACTTCCACTTCCCTTTGGTATAAATCCCACAATCAGGAAAATTGCTTCAATTGCTAAAGAACGCTGGTGGGGAAGTCCATTTATTTTTCATTTTTCTCATGCACTTGCCACCCTCGTGCATGAATCACTGTCGGTATGTAGATTAAATTTATACCCCCGTTATCTTTCATGTCTCTGGTGCGCTGGTGTCAGCTGGGCCTCCGGTGACAGAAAGCCCCTGCTTGCTTTTTAGTGGGAAAGAGGCTGGCTCCTGTGGAGGAGGCTGCTGAAGGGTCTTCCCTCTGTTCTGGGGTCTCCCCTCACCCTCCTCTCCTCGGATCTCTCATTAGGACACATTCTCCAGATTTGGGTGGTTTATGGGGAGGGTTCACAACAAGCATGATGAAGGCCTTGTTGCATTTTAATTAATTAATTAATTTAGAGACAGAGTCTCTCTCTGTTGCCCAGGCTGGAATGCAGTGGCACGATCTCGGCTCACTGCAGCCTCAAACTCCCTGGGCTCAGGTGATCCTCTCATCTCAGCCTCCCGGGTAGCTGGGACTACAGGTGCACATCAGCCCACCTGGCTGATGTTTTGTATTTTTTTTTTTTTTTTTTGTAGAGGCAGGGTTTCACCGTATTGCTCAGGCTGGGCTCAAGTGATCCTCCTGCCTCAGCCTCCCAAAGTGCTGGGATTACAGGAGTGAGCCCCCTCACCCGATGCCTTGTTTCAGTTTAGTACCTGCTTTGCAAATTGGCCAGGATTCGATATTAAATATATAGGCCTTTTGAAAACATTCTCTAGTAACACATATGTAGGCTCTGTTTGTTACACACACGCACGCACACACACACACACACACGGTAGAGCTGGGCGCCTGGCAGCCTTCCTCTTTGATTCAGGTGACACGGTTACACAGCAGTCGTGGAGGATCTGGTTCTCACCTGTGTTCTGGGACGTCCAGAACCATCCACAGCCAACGGCATGCTTTGTTCTGTGTCCTCAGATTCAGCCATCTCTGTGCACATCCTCTGAAAGTATGGGGTGCTTTATCTCCTGATTTATTTATTCAACAAATACTAACTCTGCTTTCCTGGGTCCTGGATCCCTTTGAGAATCTGATGAAAGCCAGGTCCCCTCCTGAGGCACAATTTTAAACAGCTTAGCAGGTGGTTTACAGGTTTATCCTGACCCTCAGGCAGAGAACTCCAAAGAACTGAAAACCGAGAGGCATTCCAGGAATTCAGAAGCCTGGGGTCCTCCTAAGCCATGTCTTGGCCTCTGATACCCCAATACCCTTCTTATACCTATCTCAGAAGAGCATTCCCTGAACTACACTCTAGGCACTTTCAGGGTTACCCATGCAGACTTAGAGAACCCCACTTCTCTCTGGGATGCCATGTCCCTGGTGGGGGTGTCTCAGGCCGCAGCTGGCCATGCCTGTTACGGGCCCTGGTAGCCCCCTCAGCAGGTATCATTACTGCATAAGAGACCCATCATTCTGCATTAATCTGGGATTCATCATGATAGCCATGACCATAATTAATTTATTTGGTATTAATGTGGATGAAATATGTACTGTCCTTTCAGGGGAAATCAGGCTGCCTATAAGCATTAGTTAAAAGGACCATTAAAATCAAACCTTCTCTAGATCCATTAGGCGAAGTCTTTCATCCTGAAGAAGATAAAGTTCTGCTGTGTGAAATGTCATGAATAATTAGGCTGATTGCTGTTTTAAACTCTGCCCTTGCTTCCCCAGTGCCTCCCGCCTCCCTCCTGAAGCCGGGAAGGCTCACCTGTAGCCAGGCACCCTTCTTCACTGTCCCTGTCTGTGCTGGCCCCCCAATTTCCCTCGTCTCCTATGACCGCTGGTGTGCCTCTGTTTCTATGACCAGCATGGGGAAAGGGAGTAGAAACAATCCCACTGGGCAATACTTTCAATGTGTCAATTTCTCCTTCCTTTCTGGCCTTGGCAGGGGGTGGCAGTGGGTGGCTTCCTTGGGAGAAGCTGCCTTGGTGGCAGCTGGTGGCTTCCTCTTGCCTTGGTGCTGTTCTGGAAAGGTGCAGAGGTCTGCAAGGAGAGGTCTGAAGCAGGATTTTCCAAACTGCAGTCTGCAGACTCCTTGCCCCGAATGCTGTAGGTGCCGACAAGTGCAGCTTCCAGGGTCTTCCCCAAACCTCCATGCCCCAGGACTGTGCATAAGAAGGGGATGGAGGCAGGCAAGGAGGGCTTTTGTGTGTGCAGGATGGAGGTGAGGGGAGAAATGGAGGCAAAGGAGAGAGAACAGCTGTTAAGGGAGCCTCGCTGTGCTGACAGTTTTCTCTGGGGCGTGCTGTTCCCTGGCCAGGCAGGGCTTCCTCCCTGGGAGTGTGTGAGGTGCTGCTGGGTGCTTTCTACACATCATCTGTGGCGCACACAGTTCCCTGTGAGGATGTCCTCTGGGATCAGCCATAAGGGTGAGGAAGCCAGGAGGTGGAGGGGAGTCCACCTGCTGCCCCTGTGAATTGAGGGGTGTTAATCGGGCAGCTGGAACCCGGGGGTATCAGCTTTGGAAAAGGTACCGAAGGGAGTCTGTGGTTCTCTTCAGCCCCTTCTTTGGTGGTTGAGAGTCCCGGGCACAAAACGGTGAAGCTAGAGGGAGGCAGAATGGACCGGACAGTAAGCTCTGGGTGGTTGGGGGGTGACGCCCATCCATTCTTGGAGTGGCAGGGTAGGAGGGAGGCTGCTCCAGGAAGCTGGGGGAAGCCAGATCCCCCGCCTCATGTGCCCTAATCCTTTCCTGCTGCCCTGACAGGCGCTTCGGCACGAAATGCACGGCCTGCCAGCAGGGTATCCCCCCGACCCAGGTGGTCCGCAAGGCCCAGGACTTTGTCTACCACCTGCACTGCTTTGCTTGTATCATCTGCACCCGGCAGCTGGCCACGGGGGACGAGTTCTACCTCATGGAGGACGGGCGGCTGGTGTGCAAGGAAGACTACGAGACGGCCAAGCAGAACGGTAAGCAGCATGGCCCTCACGATCCCCTCCAGGCCTCTGTTTGGGCCGCAGCCTCTGCCCGAGGTACCCTTCTCGTGGTGTCCCACTTGCCCAGCCCTCGGAGTCCTCCTCTTGCACTGTCACCTCCAAGAAACGGCCCGGATCTCCACACTGAGCTATTGCTGAACAACACCTCCCGGGCCTTTAGGGCTCGCTGGCTTCATGGAAGTGTTCATCAAGCGGTGGTTCTGAGAGCCTGCCTGTTTCCATGGTGGGCTCAGAGGCAGTCAAGGACCTGATTGTCACCATCATGGCGGCCCCCTTCCCTGGGCCAGGGCTGGGGTGCTGAGGGGCGACTGGGAGCTTGGTCTGCAGTGGACACATGGGGCTGCCGCTTAGTTCTGCATATGAGGGTGCATACGGACCTCTCAGCAGCCCCCTGCCTCAAAGGGCCTTGGTGAGAGCCTAGCACTGGCTTCCGCATACTTCACACATCTGGTATTTCAGTGAATTGTATTCTGTTCCTCTCTCAGACCGTGGGCTCTTCCAGGGCAGGGGCTCCTGGTGTTTCTGCAGCAAGTGCCCAGTGAGTCTGCCAGGTGAAGGGGAAGGACACATGCCAGATTCAGGGAGGCTCCATCTCAGGAACATAGCTCCCCCACCCCCTTCACCACAACCGCTCCAGGGCCCCTGTCCGTGGTGGCAGCAGGAGCTCTGCACTGTGGTGGCTGAAGTCAGGCCCCGCATTTAGCAGCCATACCTGGAAAGGCCTGGCTTGGCCCAGCAGCGGCAGCTCTCACCCTGCGCACTATGCTCTTGGGCAGCCCGGGGTCTTTCCAGGGTAGGGCCCAGACCGACACATTCCCCATGCTCCCCTCAAAAGGCCAAGCCCAACACCTATTCCTGCAGCCGTACCTCTGGCTTCTCACTCCCAGCTGTGCCCACAGGTCTGGGGGGCCTGGCTCTGAATTTGGATTTGGCCAAACCTAACCTGATAACCTCAGACGAAAGCACACACAAAACAACAAGGTCCTTTGCCTTTGACTAGAATTTTGATCAACTCAGGGTGTTACTGTGCAAAATGGCTCGTTGGTAGCTCTGGGCTTGATGAGAGAAAAAAAATTCAGCAAGAGTTTCATGTATCTCCTAGATTTTTTCTGGGCCCATACACGTAGGTTATACAGATCTGATCAATACATGGAAAAATTAGCTTTTTTTCAGTGAACACAGTATAAAATATAAGGGGTCTGTAGGGGTGAGGAAGCAGAGGGGACTCATAAGGGCCCTTTGGGTGAGCCAGCTGGAGCTGGGTTTGGCTTCTGTCCACGGCAGGAGGGGGTAGGGCTTCCTGTCTCTTTGAGGACCTCTCCTGCCTCTATCCCTCCAGCTCTGGGCTTTCAGGGTGGACAGAGGCCTTTGACCTCCTTCCTCCAGAGACCCAAGGCCTCTGCAAACCATCCCAAGGCTCCTTGCCTGAATGTGCTCATCTGCTCTGGTGTCTTAACTCACTCCTTGCTAGTGCCCTGGAGTCAGCTGTGATGCCATGGAAGACTAGGGTGCTTTGTCGGGGGTGAACCACCACGGCTGACGGACTCAGACACCAACACACCTTTGGAAGTCTGGTGCCATTCACTAGATACTAAGATGGCATGACCTCCCCTGGCCTGCAGCTGGTTCTCCCCATCTGGGGCCTCATTTGGACTCTGCACACTCTCAAATCAGCATCTCCTGATGTTGTGGGTGGTTCAAGAGATGACAGAGAAAAATGTCGATTGGTCAGAATCTGGCTAGGGAGGTGGGAATGACATTGTGGGGCTATTTTATCGAGGAATATTTGCACCATAGCAGCCCTCTGCAGGATGATGGGAAGATGCTGGACTTGCTGTCAGAAGCCAGCTAGGCATCCCCTCACACCGGGAGGTCTCCTGGCAAGCTGTAGAACCGCTGAGCCTTGGCTTCTCAGCTCCCTATGGGGGAATCATAGCATCTGCCATGTAGGGCTGTTTCCTGAGGTTTATATAGGATGAGGCTTGTGAAATGGGATGTCAAGTAGGAGACCAATGTGGAAGAGAAGTGCAAACAAACAGGAAAGTGAGGTGTGCTTGAGGTCTTAAAGCAGATGAATGTTACAGTGGCTCTGGCCTGTTCCCCAGGTCCTTCCCCCGACCCCACCACTACTGTCAGCGAGGCAGGGCTCTCAGTCCTGGGCAATCAGTGATCCTTTGAGCAGCAGGGGACCTGTCCACTGCAAAATGTGTGGCTGTCTTTTCAGGTTGTTTTAATTCCTCCTTGCTACTCTCCGCCCTCCTTCAGGCTTATGGTCCCTCCCATTAGCTAAGCAGAGGCTCTAATGGCAGTTATTTGCACCTTCGTGTGAATGACTCTGTTCACTTGTTCCGTCTCCCTGGATATTTGCATTTTCAACAAAATGAGGTTGTGTTTTATGCCAGGGACAAGTTCTAGGAGACCCTGTATCATTCAAAACTAACATATTTTAAGACTAATTTCCCCACAGGAATTATGTAGTGTGTGTGTGGGAGGTGGTATATTCTGAGAGCACATAAATCCGTAACCAGTGAAGTGTATCTTTACCTTAATGCTACTTTTTATTTTCTCAGCATTATCCTGAATACCTTGCAGAACGCTCTCTCCTAAATTAACAGCCCCGGGTATCATGGTCTCGCTTGGCCTTCCTCATAGCGTTTTATCACATTTAACTTCCATACCAAAGTTACTGATTTTTGGGTACATTTTTCAGCATGAGCACTGCCACTGCTACTTAATGAATACTTGGATGACATTGTTATAGGATATAAAAAAGATTTTAAATTATAATAACAGTGAATGTTAAAATAACAGCATATTAGTCCCCATCACAGCAAGAAGAAAGTCCCGTGCGTGTGAGTAGCAGTGCAGAACCAAGAGGCCACCACCCAGGATGATGGGTATATCCCAGTGGCGCTGTCATCCGGCTGTGGCAAGAAATTTATAACTCCCCAGGCCAAGCTATTTTGAAATTAAGTGATTCTCAAGGAATGAAAACATTTTTGGTGACTGCATTATTTCACATTTTCTATATGATGACTATATAGTGCACGATTTCCCATTTGCATAATTCAAAGCTGCATCAGACACTCCTGTCTAGACTCTACCAATATGCACAGAAGGGACTGGCTCCTCAGAATGAAAAAGGAGGAGTTTTGGAGGTTTCCCTTTGTCTTTTGGAATGACTCTCTAAGTAGTGTAGTCTCTGTGGCAGGGGCTCCAGAATCCCTACCCTTCAGGTCCAGGGCTTCAGGGAGGGAGTTGGGCCACAGCAGTTCCAGGATGAGTGGCCACGCGAGAGAAGAAAACAGCCCAAGAAGGGAAGGCATGGGGCGCGTCCCCCTCACCGTGTGCACGCATGTCCTGGGCGCACAGCTGCTTCACTCCTCTAGTGCCTCCCAAGACCAGGACAGGCCGTGTTGTACCCTGGGCTTCCAAGGGGAGGTGCGTTACTGGCCCAAGTCACTCATTCAACAACAACATTGAAGCCAGGTCTGTTGATGCCAGGGAGAGCCCTGTCAATGGTGAGGACCGAATGAATGCATAGAAAGTCCTTGGTCAACACCAGCACATGGTAGGTGCTAACGCATGTCGGCTGTTATTGTTCCTAAGAGAGGGATTTCTTGAATGGAAAGAACAGAGCAGAGACAGACAGGAAGTCAGGAATGTCAAGAGAGACACTAAGGGGCACACAGGTGAGCAAGCAGAGAGCACAGCTGCCCAGGCCAGCTGCCGACTTTCTTTGTGGGCTCCAGGGGCACCGTGCAGAAAAGGGCAGTGAGCTGGGTGCTGGGAGAAGAAACAAACCTTTCCACTTACCTGTGCCACTGGACACACCCCCGCCTTTCTCTGCCTGACTCTAAATGGAACCAACCAGACTTTAATAGGAACTTGAGCTTTTCGCTCAAAATCTGTCGAGGACTGTGTGTTGATTAGTCAATGTGTTGCCCCGAACATTCCTTAGACCAGTGTTTTTCAAAAAATTTTGACTATGATCCACAGTAGAAACACTCACCTTACATTTCATCTCAGTGTACACATTCATACACTAAAAAGTAAACAAGTTCATGAAACGATCGTGCTGCTCTTTTATTCTGTTCCATTCTCTTCATCTGATTTCCTCTTTTAGTTTTGATCCACTAAGCTGACTTTACAGCCCACGAGTGGGTTCTCACCCATAGTTTAGAAACCTGCTTAGACACTACTAGGTGTGCAAACTCGCCCCTGGCTGTGAGCCCAGTGACGCCAGGGCAAAGGCGATGCGGCTGTGGGGAAATGGGAGACTCCTGATGAGAGAGAGGGGAGGGCTTCCAGGGTGGCTTTGAACGCAGACTTCATCCTGGCTGTTCACCTTCACAGCTCTGGCAATATCTCACAAGGGTGTGCGAGCAGAGTGTTTGTCATGACAGGGACGTGGGGAACTGGGTACATTCATTCAATTTGATGGGACTTCTGTGCAGCTGGGCTAGCATGGGAGGGGAGAGGCAGGGAGCTGAGTGGAGAAAGGACTGGTCTTCCCTTTTCAGTGGCTTGGGAAGGCCTGTGGTGCAGGAGTCGGCGCCGAGGGATTGGGGACCTCTCCACTCTGATGTCCCCTGTGCCTCCCACTGCCCTGCCTACAGCAGGCAGGCTTAGGTGCAGAAAGGAAGGAAGGAGGCTGGGGAAGGAGGCGTAGCTGCTGCAGATAGGCTGAACCTAGTAAGCAGTGGTTTTTCCATGCAGATGACTCAGAGGCTGGAGCTAAGCGGCCGCGGACCACCATCACAGCCAAGCAGCTGGAGACATTAAAGAATGCATACAAGAACTCCCCCAAGCCTGCCCGGCATGTGAGGGAGCAGCTGTCCTCAGAGACAGGCCTGGACATGAGGGTCGTACAGGTAAGATGCCAGCACTCCTGTGCCCTCGGGGGATCCCAGGCCTGGGACAGGGGTGGAAGGTGTCCTGAGCAGGGGGCATGAGTGACATCACCTCACTGCTGGTGGTTGGGCTCAGGGCCACAACCCCAGAGCTTTTGCCAGAACTGAAGGCAGAATTCTGAGGCCAGGCATAAGGGGCAGGGACGCATTGTACTACCAGACTGGTGCTCCATTCTGGCTTCAGTCCGCTTCCAGCCACCCACCTTGGGGGTCCTGGGGGCTTTGGATTCATGGTGGACCTCTCTGAGCGTGTCCCTTGTGCTTGTGTGGCAGGTTTGGTTTCAGAACAGAAGGGCCAAAGAGAAACGCCTGAAGAAGGACGCGGGGCGGCACCGCTGGGGGCAGTTCTATAAGAGCGTCAAGAGGAGCCGGGGCGGCAGCAAGCAGGAGAAGGAGAGCTCTGCAGAGGACTGTGGGGTTAGTGACAGTGAGCTGAGCTTCCGAGGTGAGCAGGGCTGGAGGGGCCAGGCCGAGGCCTTAGGAAAGTCCCCTGGGAATCCGTAATCCCTGGCACTCGGGAGGGATCTTTCTTGAGGCCTTGGCAACTCCCTCTTGAACAGAGGCTTTTCCTCAAGAATTGCAGTGAAGGTGGGGGGAATGGTAGTGGCCCTTTACCACGTGACAGGAGTATGAAACAAGATTGCTGAGGTCTGGACTGGAAGCTGGGACTGGGCCAGGCCCCGTTCTGTGGCCCCACGGCCTCCCCTCCCCTCCTGCTGACAAGAGTTGGGGTGTGGGGGAGGTGGCCCTCTAATCAGCCCACACAGCTGTGAACAGATGACCTGGTCCCAGCCTTGCCCCTAGCCCCTCTCCTGCCTCCTCCCCTTTGCTGGGACACTGGCCTACTCCCAAGGTCCCCTAGAGCCAGCTGTTCCTCCAGTCTGGGTGGTGCGGAGGACAGGCTCCACAGGTCCCTTTTCCTGGGAAATCAGAGTTGTGAGTGCATGTGAGATGGGGAACTGGCTTCACTTCTGAAATCCCTTCCCCCACCACTCACTTTATCCTGTCCCCGCACACAAGCTTTGCAGCATGCGCTATATTCAAATTTGTGCATCAGCAAAATTACAAATTACTGCATGTTGTGAATCCTCAGGTTGTTTGCAAAGAATAAGTGTTATCAGTTATTGAGTTCTCAGATGTGGAAGGGGAGGGGGAGGGGAAGAGTACCGAACTGGCACAGACCTGGTTTCCAGTGCGGCTCTGTCAAATCTACACTTCTCTTGAGCCCCAGTATTCCCATGGGGAATGCCACCCTTGCCCATCTCACTGTGTAGCAGGGATCGATGAACACACCTGACTGGATGTGCTTGGGGAAAGCTGGGCACATCTGTATACCTGGAAGGCCTGATTGTTCCTACGGGAGCCTCTGGCTCCCGCAGAGCCTGGTCATATGACAGGTATGGGCAAAAGGCTGACTCATAGCCCTTTGACAGTGGAACGGAGCCTTTACCTTCCTGTTCCCTTTAAAGAGCATTAGCTCCCCCCACCGTTCTTTATCATGAGGGGAATGGGGGCAGGCCTCAGAAGGGATGGGGTGTTGAAGCCTAGTCTGGGGAGGCCTTATTTAGGGATTAGTGCATAGGCCCAGGTGGAAATAGAAAAAGAAATCTGTGGGACAGAGGATGGAACAAGTTGCTTGCCAGGACCACGATGCCCTGGGAGGACTGTAGTTCAGCCCAGAGGTCAGCTGAGGCCTAGAGGTCAGCCTCCTCTCGGAACACAGAGCTGTGGGGCCCTGGGGAGACCTCATGGGTCTAATGCTCACCTTCTAGGCGGGATGTGGAAAGCCACTTAATCTCATCTGGGCTGTTGAAGTCACCACCTAGAACATACAGGATTGTTAAGCTCATTTCTGTTGGATGCAGGCGGGTCCCGGAGCTGATCTATCATTGGTCTCTCTGGGTAATTATATAATCGTTTATTTCCTAAGACTAAAACTTCTCACCTTTGTTGGAGAGATTAATTCTTTCAAATGGCAAAGATTCCATTAGATCCCCTTCATGAAATTCTTCAAGAAACAAGAAGGTCCATTTGCCTTAATCAAGTCAATTTTTTGTCCCTAGTGAAGAGCATGCTGAACCTCTCTTCTAGATAGGGCCAGAAGGATTTTGTACAGATGTCTAAGAGTGGTCCTCAGCTGCCCTGACCATACGGGCCTGCTTGCTTCCCAACCAACTAAACCAAGCCCTTTCTCGGCTGGAAAGCTTTCAGAGTAAATCTCATCAGCATGTAGTTTCCATTTGTGACTTGGAGAACATCTGACCCACCCAGTCTTAGGCATCCTCCTCAGGGTATTAGCACATGAGCCACCTGGGACCAACAAACTCAGCAAACATTTGTCCATCCCTCTGGGACCTGGGGGTTTAAGTCTTTGCAGGTGTCTCGTTTTTCTCCTTGACCTGGGTTGGCCTCTGGATGTCGGGCTGCCATATCGGTGTGTCTGACCCGTGCTTGGCTGCAAGGCTGCTGCCGTCCTTGGTCACGTGTATTCCTAGGTTGTGAAGAGCAGGGGACCATCCAGGTCCTGGTAGCTGACAATAAATCTCCGTTCTTTTGTCCACAGAGGATCAGATTCTCTCAGAACTTGGCCACACCAATAGGATTTATGGCAACGTGGGGGACGTTACAGGCGGACAGTTAATGAATGGGAGCTTCTCCATGGACGGGACAGGACAATCCTATCAGGACTTGAGGGATGGGAGCCCCTATGGAATCCCCCAGTCTCCATCCTCCATATCGTCCCTGCCATCCCACGCTCCTTTGCTCAATGGGCTGGATTACACGGTGGACAGTAATTTGGGCATCATTGCGCATGCAGGGCAGGGAGTAAGCCAGACGCTGAGAACCATGGCTGGGGGACCCACCTCTGACATCTCCACAGGAAGCAGTGTAGGCTATCCTGACTTTCCAACTAGCCCAGCCTCTTGGCTTGATGAAATGGATCATCCTCCTTTTTAAACTTCTCTCCTCCCCACCCTACCTGTCCTCCTGGCTTGAGAGAATATCTTCAAGGATCAAAAGAGACTTGCCTTTTAAGGATCGAAAGTACGCCAATGTGAATTTCCATTATTTTCAATGGAAGTCCTCTGCTGATTCCTAGAAGGCCGTGAGATCACACTAGGGCGCTGTTTTCCTGGGGAAGCAGCGGGAGAGCAGCCTTATCTCAGAACACAGCACAGGGGGTAATGGCCTAGAGCTCTAGGGATGCTGGCTTGTTGGGTCTCTCTCCTCCTGTTCTGCTTATGGGCTTGGCTGCTCAGTGCTTTGGTAGCACAAGATGACTGTGATAGCCCCCGCAGCCTTTGGGAACTTTGCTCCAACTGGTGTGTCTCATGCAATGCCTCCTAAAATGCTTCACCAGAACTGAGATTCCTGAGGTAGAGGCCTCACAGCCCTTGAGTAAAATAGAAGTGATTTCCAGACCACTCTTATTGAACCCTATATCTCAAAATGCAAAGGTCAGTGAACAGTTTGATGGCCACAGTTTGATATTAAAAATATCTCCCCTCCTTTTTTTCGCTGTAAAAATAGGAATTCTTTCCTACAAAGCAGAGAATATGAGTTCGTTTTGGTTTTTAAGTCCCATATGTATCGCTGACTCTGATGGCAGGAGGTGTTTTTCATTGCAAGTGACTGGGGCTGAGCTGAGTAGCCCTGGGGCACTGCTGCAGACTGCCTGATGAGTACCCTTGGTGCACAGTGTGCCATCTTCGTTTGCTTATATTATTTATTCCACAAGACAGGCTGTGGGCTACAAAATGAGCAAAACTAAAATGTGCGGAGAACAGAATGACAATCAGTAAACATCTGTAGACACATTTGGATTCCACACCTGTATTCTGTTCAGCTGTATCAGCAAATGCCAGTCTTCCAGAGTTGCCCACCTTTGTGGGGTGAAATATTTGGAGTCTGTTTTGAAGGAGGTGGTTTAGATGAGCTTGCAAGTCTACCCCTGTCCCCTTGATAATGAAAGCTTTCTCTGCTGTCCTGGCTGACTCAATTGGAGAACAGTTTTGGTTGTTTCCAGGAACCAGCAATGGTTTTTTGGCCTATGTTGGTTGGGAAGAATAATTTGGGGAGCAGCCCTAAAATCATCCAAAGGCTTCTAAGTGGTCCTTGGGCTGCCTCTCTCTGCATTGCTGGCTGGACAGCTGCCATGCTTTGGGCTGCAGTCCCATGGTCAGAGAGCCAGAGCTCTCTCAGTGGTGGTGCAGGGACTCCCAGCAGCACATCACTAAGCCTGAGGCCAGGGCAAGGCCAACCCCTGCTTTACCAGCTGCCACGTCTGCGACAGTGCACTGCTGTGGGAAACACTGTTCTGAATGGTGCTTCAGCTCCCACCGTGTGCACCCATCTGCCATCAGGAAGCTCTCCATTTGCAAACTGGAATTTAGCCAGCTGGAATTTATTCCTCTCCCTCTGGAAAGCTGTGGTTTGCTTCTTCTGGCCTCCCATTTTCTTAAATGAGATCAGCAGAGTGCAAAAGGGTGAGAAGGCATTGCCTTTCTATCACAGGAAGTGATGGGGCCAGAGACCCTAAGGACCCTTCCTTCTGTGAATGCTTGGTCACCTTTTGAGGACTGCACAGATTTAGGCATGTCGTAGGCAGACTAAAGGAAGAATACACAGTTCCTCTCGGGCTGCTGCATCTTTTGTAGCCCCCTTCCAGGACGAAACTGAGTTCATTTAAGCTTCTTTCAAACAGTAAATTCTGCGATCAGCCTTTGGGCCACCTCTTCTCTGACCAATTTTATAGTGTACCCTTGTTTTTTGGTGTGCTGCAGTGGTCATGATTTTTGCTCGAGGAGTCTGCAAAAGTAGACGCTTTTCTTGAGGTTCCATGTTTATGGATGACGGTGTGTTAAGCCTAGCCAATTCTGTGCTATTGGGAATTTGCCAATCATGTGAACATTGGGCTGGGGAGGAAGACACAAATGCAAGATAACAAGCCATGTGAGGAAAAGAAAATGCAATTGTCTTTTTGGAGGATGGCTTTTTAAATACACATGTCTTAGCAGGCTGCTCAAAATACACAGGAGAAAAGGCTCTGCTGGGCAGTGAACCAGTTGAAAAGCTGCCCACCCAGATCACTGTTGCAGGTTGACTATTTGGCTGACCAACTCATGGATTTCAGGGGCACTTGATGTTTTTGGTGAGTATAGTGTGGGGAGAGCAGGCTCTGTAGAGAGGGGGCATCCTCCTCTGTGTAGCACTGTTTAAGATCACTCTAAGTTCATCAGTTTTTGTTTCTGTAAGTTAATCATACTGATTCCCAGTTCAACAGTGGAAGAAGGAGAGGCCTTATTCATTTATACTAATATAAGAAATCTCTTGAGGTACTCAGTGAACAGTTAACGAGGTCAAGAGTTCTTTGGCATCAGTAGGGCTGGGTAGCTGGAAGAACCCTTGAGAGCACTGGCCTGAAAACCAGGAAAGTTTTGTTTTCCAGGCCACCTCCCCAGAATGCAGCAAACATTGCTGCCTGTTTAGAAGCACAGTCACGGTAGGTCTAAGATTTTGGCAGGTGGAGTTAGCATTATGGGTGGGCCGGTGCCACTAATGAGCCACTGCATGACAAGACTGTTCCTTGGCTCTTCCGGAGTTTGGAAATGGAGAAGAGCAGAGCATTCATTGCCTTTAGCTTCTCTTGGAGGCACTCCTCTGTTGCTTGCAAGTTCTATTATGGGGTATAATGTGCTACATGGTAGCTGTTCTCCCCTTGCTAAAATGTATGGATGAATTTTAAAAATGAGACCTTCTAGAGGCATTCACAATATTTTGACCTGTCTTTGGCTCTAAGACAGCAGTTAACTAGCGACCATTATCTGCAGCGCATGGCTGGCCAGTTTTAGAGTAGGAAGCTCTTGAATCCAGGAGCAAAATTATTTACATCCTCAAGTTCCAGTGGTAACTGGTATAAGCAAACATGGAAATTGAGAGCCTTTGGAGGAATCGATATTTGTTGGAAGGTAATGAAACCATGGAGGAAATACCAGGTTTAAGGGCTAAGCTGGCCCAATGGGTAAATCGCATTGTTGGGAGTAGGGTTCTTGGCCCTGCGAGGACTTGCTGTGCAACCTCAGGCAAATTCCTTTCAGTCTTTGTGCTTTCTCTTTCTTGTCTCATCTGACAGTTACGAATATAATGTAAAATGAAGATCAACTATCATATTCATAACATTGTTCCTGCAAATGAATACTGTGAAACATCAGGGAAGAAGAAAAAATTAAGACTTGAGAAAAGCATTTGGCAGTGTCCTTAAAATTATTTTTCTTGGCCAGTGTAAAACAGGAAACCTAGTAAGATAATCTGGCCATTAGATCTTCATCATTAAGTTCACTTTGCAAGGAAGTGTAAGAAGTCTGTAAAACAGAAGACATTCCCATCTCTGAAGCTCAAGCTGGTGATTGCGAACTGCCTCCTTACGGGAGGGGTTCAAGGCTTCCAACTAGAAAAGCTGTGTGCAGTATGACAGTCCACTCTCTGGCACCTACACTCTCACATGCCACGACTGACAACTTGGTTATAACCATGAAAATAACGACCATAGCCAGCAGGGTCTGGAAGGCCTGAGGAGGCTCATTTTTAAATGTTGCACTTTAAAAATTGGAAACGGTGAGATGAAGAAAAATTCAATTAAGTGGAAATGAGTTTTGTTTTATTGCCTGCTGCTGAAGGGCTCTGGGCATGCTGAAAGCTAAATAAAAGCACATCACTGGCTCTCTCTCTCTTGGACTGGTCAGTTGGCCCTTTCTGCAGTAGTTGCCCCAACTGCTCTGAACACAGTGACTGGAGCCAAAAAGAGAGAGCGCAGCAAAGTCATCCCATCCACACTCTGCTTGGTAGGACCACACTAAAAGCACAGTTTCATGCTGCTAGCTCTGGTGAGGAGACAGCTGCAGGTTTGGGAGGTACACCAAGCATTCCTTTGCTTAGGGAGGCGGAGCACAGATGAGCAGAGGAAGGACACCCCCCCTCTCATCTGTTGCTCACCAAGAGGCAAGAATCACACCAACTTTCCCACTTGAGGACTGTGTTCGGCCAAACAAGCAGGTTCAGGGCTGTGGGATTCCAGAAGTTGCTCTGAGCTTGCAGTCAGACCTCAAAGCCCCAGATCCCCTCAGCTCTGGATTGTTGCCCTCATCCTTCACAGTGTAAATTTTGTACAGTTAAAGAGAAATGAAGTCTCATTTCCCAGAGAGAGAAAAAAAAAAACAAAAAAAAAAACAAAAAAAAAAGGACCCACCTATCCTTATTTATTGCCACGTGACTTTGGAAAACAGAAGCCGGTGCGTTTGTTTGTATATGCCTCCTGTGTGCTGGCATGAGATGTGTACGGTGAAATTATGTAAAATAAATATGGAAATTCTTTAGATGCTGATGTGTCTTGCTTTCATTTGGTTTGCTGGAAATTTTTCTCTTGACATAAACAGAATAAAAACTGAGTGATGTGGGGTCTTTTTTTTTTTATCAGAAGGAAACCAAAAATACAACTCTGAATGCCAGAACTATTGTACTTAGAACCATGAAATACCAGAACCACTCAATAAAGGACTGATTAGGAGAAGTTCCCTGGTTTTTCTAATAGCCATTTCCTGGGCACAGTCCTCTGCCCCCAAACTTAGGAAATGAGCTGAACAAATGTTGACTACATAATTTTTAGTTACTGTTTGTTCAGTGGCATTTTACCTTATTTTTTGAGACACAGAGTCTTGCTCTGTTGCCCAGGCCGGAGTGCAGTGGTGTGATCTCAGCTCACTGCAACCTCTGCTTCCTGAGTTCAAGTGATTTTTGTCCCTCAGCCTCCAGAGTAGGTGGGATTACAGGCATGCACCACCATGCCTGGCTAATTTTTTGTATTTTTAGTAGTTTCACCATATTGGCCAGCTGGTTTAACTCCTGACTTCAAGTGATCCACCCACCTGGACCTCCCAAAATGCTGGAATTGCAGGCGTGAGCCACCGTGCCCGGCCTGTCCAGTAGCATTTTACAAGTCCTTCACACTTATACATTTTTTTTTCTAGAGAAAGTACATGCAAGTGTCTATATTTACAGAGGGACAGAAACACCTCATCAGAGTCATCAGGGCTCCTGGACAAACATTTTCTAGGAAAATCTCCATTTAGGTTTTTTTTCTCTGCAGGAGGCTTTTTCAGTGTGCAGACCCTAAGTTTAGCTGGAATGGAAACAGCAACAGAGACTTTTTCATTACATTAAAAAAAAAAAAATTAAAGTCATAGCATTTCTTTACAGCTGGGATTCCACTGTGGAAAAACTACAGGGTACTTCTTTTCCCCATTAGTCATCAGTTTTGTTTGGCTGAGAAGATCCAAAGCAGTGGCACTGTCCAGTAGGGTAGCTACTAGCCACACATGGCTATTTAAATTGATTAAGAAAACTAAAAGTTTAGTTCCTTACACTAGACACACTTTAAGTGCTCAACAGTTTCATGTGACTAGTGGCTATGGTATTTGGGCAACAGTGATATAAGACAACTCTAACACTGCAGATGGCTCTATTGGATGGTGCTGATAGAGTCTCGTCAGGAAGTCTTATTCATCACATGTTTAGCTACTAGTTATCCTGGAATACTTGGGGCCATGGAGCAAGGAAATATTCTGAGATTCGTTAGACAATGGCAGTGCCAACTTCTCTACCAGCTTATCATGTGTGTGATGTTCCCTCTCCCTTTTGTTTTTTCTCCTTTCCTGGACAGATAAAACTTAAAAAAAAAAAAAAAAAAAAAAAAAAAAAAAAAAAAAAAAAAAAAAAAAAAAAAAAAAAAAAAAAAAACCACTGCACAGAACAACTTGGTTAGGTACAAAAAAGGAGTTTAGGCTCTGGACCTCTGAGTTCTCCAATGGTGCCACCAGGTTGTTGTGACTTAACCTAAGTCCTAGACCTGCTTTGTGCGCTGAAGTCTACCCACTTAAAACGGAAAGTTAGTACCTCCAAGGCAGAATGCCCAGTGAGATTCTTGGAGGGATTAAAGGTCTTTTAGTGGAGACCCAAAGCTCTGCTATCAAGGAGAGTCATAATCCTTTGCCGAAATCATCTCCTGTGGTAAGTGCTTTATTAGGCTGAGAAAGGCAAGAGATCTTACTGGGTTATATACCAAGGAAGGGTTGAGAAGATGAAAGCTTCAAATGGGAGTAAGGATATTGGCAGGGGAATACAAAAGGTGCTGAATGTAAGGATTTTTTTTCTTCACTAGCCCAGTCCCTTGGGTGGTGGTGAAGGAAATTCACAGTGTGGGCGGGAAGGGCTCTGTTGCTCCTAAACTTGGTTACTCATTCCTGAGGCACTGGTAGTGGGCATGAGAATTTTGGCCAGTTTATGAAGTCTATACCATGTTTTGGGGTACCCTAATTTGTCTTCCATTCTTAGCCCCTCATCACCAGCCTATGCTGCATCTTTGTTTTCAACATATTATCGTTTTGAGTACAGCAGGTTCATCCAACTGTTTCCACTTATGCTCTAGTGTACACAGCTCCCACCACAATGCTAACCTAGTAATAACTTTTAGGGACTATAAAACGTGTTCAGCTCACAAAGGACAGAAGATCTGGTCCCTCCCTTTCCCCCTTATTTTGGTGGTTTGCTCACTGGACACTGGCTCCGGACCAGTCTGTTTTTGTTTCTGACAGTGGCTTTCCAAAAAGACACTTAAAGAATAAAGGAAAGGGGCCGGGCACAGTGGCTCACTACTGTAATCCCAGCACTTTGGGAGGCCAAGGTGGGAGGATCACCTGAGGTTGGGAGTTTGAGACCAGCCTGACCAACATGGAAATACCCCATCTCTACTAAAAATACAAAATTAGCTTGGCGTGGTGGTGCATGCCTGTAATCCCAGCTAGCTGGGAGGCTGAGGCAGGAGAATTGCTTGAACCGGGAGGTGGAGGTTGTGGTGGGCTGAAATCACTAGCCAGAAAGAAGTAAGTAAGACTCACTCAGGAGAACACATGGAGGCTCCACAGTCAGCGTTCCATTACTTTCCTATCCTTTCTCCTTGGGCCCAGGATTCTACTCAGCTAAAATCACTAAAGGAAAAAAAGAAATGAAAGGTAAGTCAGTGTGTTGTACATTTCAACTAACTAAAGTAAAATCTTGAGGTGATATCAGTGTATCTGCATGTATTTCCTTAGATTTGAAAATTTAAAAATTTTAAAGCTTAAAAATTGTCCTTGAAAGCCGCCGTGGCTCAGGCCAGTTGTTGTGGCACTTCAGGAGGCAAAGCTATGCGTTCGAGGCCAGCCTGGGCAACAGAGAGAGGTCTCATCAATTGAAAAAAAAAAAAAAAAATAGTCCTTTACAGTCTGAAAGTGTGTTCTTTGCCACACTTGCTTACAAGAATGCTATTTCAGTTTTATTCAGTTATTCAGAATTCCTGGTGCCTCTCTTCATAAAGTCTCTTTGCCTGGCTGTGCAGGGAGCACCGATCAAACTCAGTATGGTTGATTACTTGGCTCATGACTGCCACAGGGAATTAAATAGCCACAACTGTGGAGAAGTACTGAGTTAAGAGGGAGAAAAAAAAAAATCGATGTTTATAAAATGGGGCCAAATCATTAGGAAAAGGGAAATTTTATTATCCTCCTCCTAAGAGTAGTAGTAAATATAAACCATCCCAAACTATTAAATCAAGGTCTTTTAAATGATCAGTCTTGCCCTGGGAAGAGTATATCACATCCTTTCAGAGAAAGCAGGCATGGGCTTTTGCATGTAACATCTGTCTCTTTATGATCTTTTGTAATTTTCTTCTGTCATTTTTGCCATTGTGATTTTAGGATTTTCCTTTAGAACCCTTTCTTTTTGGTGATTTTTCCTTTGGCCATCTCCAAAAACAAAAAAATTGAATTTAAGTATTACACACAAACTGGTATGTTATTCTGTAACTAAACTGGGCAAGTTATAGGGTGTCCCTGAACTGGTCAGAGCTTACACGGTTCACAGAGGCCAAACTGCCTCTAGAGTTGTAGGAGAGGCTTAAAAAAAAAATTTAGTAATTTATCTTTCTCTTCCTTGCCAGTCCTAGACCAGGATCTCCTGTTGGTTGGCAGGGGTTGGGGATTTGGGAAAGGCTGGAAACTGCTTTCTGAAAGATAAAATATAGACCCCGAAAAGTGATCTTGGCACACACTTGGAGCTGGAAATAAAAAAAAGAGATCTTTAAAATGGTAAATAGATTTCAACAGATGGCTTCCGCACAGCAATGGAGAGCCCAGGCGAGGACTTTGGGGTTAAATCTCGTATTTTAGTCACCTGGGACTAGTTTATTATTTCAGAAAAACAAACATCCATAAAGTTGACAGCTCCCTCCCCCTCCTCTGAAGTGGAATCCTTGAAGGTTGCCTCCTCACTGGCCAGCTGTCTGCAGATAGTGACCCAGGGAACTGAAGGTCACTTTTTTGACACCTGTCAACTGCAAAGTTGAAGGGATATGATAACCAAGAAACTGTATTACTGGTGGGCCAGATCTTCTATACTCAGTAGGTGTGTACTGGCTTTAAAAAAAAAATCATTTTAACATTTAATGCTTCCAATTAAAGTGATTTCCTGGAGTGGCTGCCAAGCTTCGTTTAGAATGCGCATTAACCACTTTCTGTATGGGTAGTTAAAGGCACTTAGGGATTTAAAGAGCAATCCACAAGTCTGTTCATTCAAGGTTTGGCGGAATAAAGCAGATTATAAACAATAATATATGTCTTTTTGTTTTTTTGTTTTTGGAAGGGTTCCAAACTCACAAACGGAGCTAAAGTGCTATAAACATATCCAGGACTAAGCTTTGGGCCCCACAAATGTACTCCATGAAAGCCATGGGCACTGGGAGTGCGACTTTCTATCTTGCGTGTGTGCATGAGCACATACTTTAAAGAGACTTTTATTACACAAAGTGTCCATCAATTGAACTTACCTTCTAAATATTAAAATGGAAACAGGGACTGCTACACAAGTGAGAGGAAAAATAAATCCTACCTGTAGTGCCGACGATGAATTTGTGGCTGCTGCCTAGCAGAGTCCATTGGAAGTCACCTCTTGACTTCTTAATGCCCTCATGGTCCCACATGTTCAGCCACTGCATCCAGTAGCATTAGGTTCAAATGGTTACTTTCTCACCTGAGAGAAAGCCACCCTGAGTGCCCAGAGCCCGAGCATGAGACAAGTGCCTGTTGTCAGGCAGCTCCTCCCATGTTTTCTCACCTGTTTTTTAACTTCGGTGTTCTATCGTTTAGGAATAAAATCAGCAAGAAAGATTCTGTCCTGCAAACAAATCAGTCTGTAATCTGTGAACACCCCGACCTGGTTTTTAGAACTAGGAATACAAAGGAAGGAATAGTGCCCCCGGAAGTGACTCCAGTACATGCATTCCGTTAAGACAGTGAAAATGTGAAATAATTTGTAATTGTGCTAAGAAAAAGTGACGCAACAAAACACAGGAAAGAAAATTTTGAAGAATTCAAGTATAAAAGAAAAATACAGCCTGAGTATTCCTAATCTGAAAATCAAAATCCTAAATGCTCCAAAACCGAAAACTTTTTCGGTGCTTACATGTCAAACGAAATTCTCATTGAAGCATTCTGGATTTTGGCTTTTTAGATTAGGGATGTTCAACTGGTATGTATATAATGCAAATATTCCAAAATTTTTTTTAAAATCAGAAATCTGAAACATTTTTGGTCCCAAGAATTTCGGGCAAGGAATAGTCTCCCTGAACTAAGAAATAAGCCATGAATTCCCAGTAACTATGCGTGATTCATGTGAAGTGATCCATACAAAGATCATGACAGGAATATTTCAAGGACAAGTGAATAAAGGTTTGGTTAGATAGCTTTACCTGTTCAGTCTTCTAGTGTAATGCCAATTAATGCATATTTGAAAAAGTGACCACAGTTGGTGCATAATAAACACTAGCTGACGATCATCAGAAGGAAGCATACTTTTTCTTGAGTCTGATAATCACTATAATTTAATCCAACATCTCTCTGGTGAAGCAACTGTGAATGATTACTGAAGTAATTAAAGATACTCAAGGTAAAGTTCCAATAATAATCATAACTTTTCAAATCATATAATTATGAAAGATGGTATTAAGGTCTTTTTTTTTTCTTTTTTTTGAGAGACAGAGTCTTGCTTTGTCACCCAGGCTGGGTGCAGTGGCACGATCTTGGCTCATTGCAACCTCTGCCTCCTGGGTTCAAGTGATTCTCCTGATTTAGCTTCCTAAGCAGCTGGGACTACAGGCATGCACTACCATGCCCAGCTAATTTTTGTATTTTTTGGTAGAGATGGAGTTTCACTATATGTTGGCCAGGCTGGTCTCAAACTCCTCATCTCAGGTGATCTGCCCACCTTGGCCTCCCAAAGTGCTGGGATTACAGGCATGAGCCACTGAGCCCAGCTGCTATTATGGTCTTTATGGTATAAAACGAAAGCTCAATGTGTGTACATAAAATCCATCAAAAGGCTGATGATGCACCTTTGAGGATGGCTGCTTTTGCTTATTCTGATAATATTGTTCAGAGAAATTTTCGGACTTGATAGGAAAGGCTTGGATAATCTCACTGACTTTGAATAAATAAGATCACGTGGCCAGGCGTGGTAGCTCTTACCTGTAATCCCAGCATTTTGGGAGGCTGAGGCCTTGTATTGCTCAGGCTGGTCTAGAACTCTTGGGCTTAAGATCACTTATATCACTTAAGATCACTTAAGCCCAAGAGTTCTAGACCAGCCTGAGCAATACAAGGAGATCATCTCTACAAAAGAAAAAATGAAATTAGTTGAGCCTCATGGTGTGCACCTGTGGTCCCAGCTACTTGGAAGGCTGAGATGGGAGGATTGCTTGAACCAGGGAAGTCAAAGCTGCAGTGAGCTATAATGGTGCTGCTGTACTCCAGCCTGGATGACAAGAATGAGACCTTGTCCCAAAAAGACAAACAAACAAAAAATGGTGTACTGTTGTTATTTCACTGAAGCTAAGATATAACTGATTGTAAGAAACAGAAGTTTACGTATCACTAAGAAAAAAATGCTGTCAACTGAACTACGATATGCCATTGTTTGTAAAAGCCATCCAATTTTGGATATGTTAAAATGTGAACTGCACTTCAGTCTGGGCAACAGAGTGAGCCCTTGTCTCAAAAAAAAAAAAAAAAAAAAGTGAAAATAGGTGCATCTCAGAACTGATCAAATATAATATTGTAACTATGATGAAAACATTTGACCCAATTCACCTTAGGACTTGGGGATTTGAAATTCACTCATAAATATTTAAACTTAATATCTTCTATTTTCATTACTAATTGTAGCTGATGGGTTACATACCTATTCTATGATAAATATTTATGAAGGGGGACTTTTAAGGGCTTGAAAAAAAGCTTTCATATTCAACTGAAGCATATATTTGTCTGGACACTAAACTCTTCTGCAACCCAAGCTCAGCTCTGCTAGAGTCACACACATTATTCATTAATCTCAGAGATGCTGTAATGTACATGGAATAATAACCCACAGCCAAGTAGTTAAACCTGGCAGGAAGCTAAGAAATACCTATTTAATAGAAAGGTTCACTGGATTATAGCAACCTTTTAGCTGGAAAATGCTGAAACATTAAAAAAAGATATACTAGATATAATTCCAGATATTATACATTGGTTGTTACCCTTCTACCTGACAAGCATAAGAGATAATATGTGGCCAGTTGGCTGACTTCTTACATCTTTATTAGAAACATAGTTATAATAGGTTTAAAAGATTTAGTTTCTGGTTGGTAATTCACTACTTTCTATAAGCCTTTTCAAGATAGCTCATGTAATATCTTGAGATACCACATAATTAATTCTAAATATACATAATACTGAGAAAAGGTAATACCATGGGCTTAGAATAGTGTTTTAAGGCACAGGGAGATGATCTATAGATTATGATATGATAGTAAGGGTTCTGAAAATGCAGATACTGATGACCGAAGAATAGAGATTTTAGAAATTGGTTTTAGAATGTACTTGAAAATGTTAACAGCTGTTTTTAGTGACAGCTTTGAATATAAATTTGAAATCTTTAAAATAAAAGTTACATTCTTTACTTAAAAACAAATCTATACAGTTTTAGAGGTGGCAAAACAGGTAATAAAAAACTTGTCTAAGAAATATCAAGTTTGAATTGCAAAAGAGAGATGAAAACAGGAGTTCCTTAATAGCTTCTTGCTCAAATACCCTGTAAATTAAAAATGAAGAAATTGTTTTTGATTTGCTAATGTCTTAAAGATGCACAAAGTAATATCAATTAAAAGCTGCATGCAACATCCTGGTCACTTCACTATAACTAGTGTATGTTTCTTAAAACACATTCAATTAGTGTGGAATGTGAGTTAAGCTATACAGTAGGTTGCAATGTAGCTAGGATTGTGGTGGAATAACAGACAATGAAGAGAATGTGCTACTAGAATTACAGCATTTCAGCTATGTATTAATATGCATATCACTTCCAGAGATTAAATTACTTCAAAAATGAACCATCTTGGTGAATAATTTTCGGTTTATATCTCAGAAAATGAGAAGAGAAAAACCACAAAATAAACAGCATTAATATGCCTTGTTTCTGTTATAGAGGGGCTTGTTCCAAAGACGAGGTTAGCTCATGCTAATGAAAATCTTCAGCAATGAAGACTATACTAAGCAAGTTTATTACTCATTATTTTAATAGTAATACCTGTTAGAAAAATTATCTTTTAAGTAGTTATCTTTGCATCTCAACTCACTTTTTATTTCATTTTTCTTCCTATGACAACTATCTACTTTCCTTATATAATAGGAAAAGTCAGTGAATTCCTCAGATAGAGCTTTTGGGGCTTACAGGGGGAAAATATTGGGAGGCAGTTTCAAGAGTGGCATACCTGGCTTGAGCACAGTGGCTCACACCTGTAATCTCAGCACGTTAAGAGGCCTGAAAACTGCTTGAGGCCAGGAGTTTGAGACCAGCCTAAACAATATAGGGAGACACTTTGTGTATAAAAGATACAAAAATTAGCGGGGTATGGTGGCATGCACCATGCCAGCTATCTCAGCTACTCGGGAGGCTGAGTTGGGAGGATCCCTTGAGCCCAGGAGGTTGAGGCCGTAGTGAGCCATGATCACACCACAGCACTTCAGCCTGGGTGAAAGAGTGAGACACTGTCTCAAAAAAAAAAAAAAAAAAAAAAAAAAGTGGCATACTGGTCTATCCTTTAAATTAAAATGTCATACTTGTCTACATTTTTAATGAAAAACAAAAGCTCTTCCGGTATCCAGAAGTAACTTCACATTAACATATTAGATAGACCCAAATAGACTTAACAGTTCAGACCTAAGCTTTTTTTTTTTTTTTTAAACAGAGACTGTTGCTACATATGACATGGTCATTACTGCCAATTAAAAGAGCCCTAAAGAAATTCCTTTTCTGTTTAGTGAAGGTGAATTTAATATGACCTAACCCTGCTGAATCTTCCAAAACCTGTTTCAATCCTAGAGGAAAACACTAAGTATTACTCTAAAATGCCCCAGGGTTTTGAGATTTTCAATAAAGCTGGTTGTTCCTGACTTCTATATCCCTTATGTGACAAAATTCTGCTTTCTCCTTTGCTTTCTTTTTCTTAACACTTCTCTTCATTCCTATTTTCCCAATTCTGTCTGCCAAAAGAATAGACATTTTAGCTGCCTATTCAGACCAGGTGTACAAAATGCTACAAAAGATCATTTTATCTCTACCATACTGGGATCTCAAGAAACTTTCCCTAACAGTACATTTGCTTCTGCATGTTTTTTAAAAGAGCAGGCATGTTTAATACCGTGAAATATGATCTGTCTCCTCCTCTGCCCAACCTCTAAAGCAGTGATAAATTTCAGAGCATGCTCAGCAGAACTGGATTATATTATGCACAGTACACATGCTCATCACCAAAACTGTACTGCCTAGAATGTATGCAAGAAGAATGAATTGCTGAGACTTCAAAATCCCAGTTCCACAGAACTGATTTTATTAGCCAATACATACCAAAGATGGACGATAAAAGAAGTATTATTTTTGTAGTTTTCTTTCATAATGGCAGCCTTATGCTATTACAGACTGCGGTTCTCCAGTCTTTTGATTAAGCCTTGCCAGCTGTGTGCCGCTGCAGCACCAAAGACACCGTTTTACAGCCTGTCACCTCCTCCGGCAGGCAGCCATCCTGGTCTCGGAGAGTGGGGTCAGCACCAGACTGGAGCAGCAGCTCTACAATATCCAGAAACTCACAGGCAGAGGCTGAAAGGAAAATTGACAAATATGAAAACAAGTTTACCACGAGGCACAGAAACTCCTTCACTTCAGCAGGAAAGGAAAGTGCTGAGCAGTAAGGAATACTGAACAATGAGCAATGTTCCAGTGGCTGAAGGATGATCAGGCGTGGTAATGAGAACTGTGGTATTATGCTGGCTTTTCAAGCCTTAGGAAAAATAAAATTTACCTTTTGGTTGCCTAGAAACACACACACACACAAATATATATTCCTAATTGTGAGGCTTTTGGGCTCTAGTCTCTAAGAATGGGATTAAGGAAAAGAATAAAAAATAGTGTTTAAGTATCTATTTTACTTTAATCTTCATTTCAGAATAATGATAGGTGTGCAGGATACGTCAAAAGACTAAAAATACTGTAAATGTCAACTAAAATGTTTTGTTTTTAAAGAGGGGATAAGTGGGTAACTAACTGAACTTTACAATTTGTAAATTAAAAAAAAAAAAAAGAAGGCAACAATGGGTGTTACTGATAAGTCCAAGGTATAGGAAGGGGAAAAAAGGGCGTAGAGATATCAAGATTTATAAATATGGTAGAGTATTGCCCCAAAATGGACAAACAGACCAGAAGCTTAGAACTGAGAGTGTGATCTATTCTTCTGCACACATAAGAAAACTTAATTCATGACAAGTTGGCAGATCAGTGGGGAAATAAAGATCCAGTGATTAGACTGTGTTGAGACAACTGGACTCACTAAAGGCAAAAAGAGGCACCAGATGAAACATAAATGGCAATAAACATATAAAAAGATGAGCATTCCACATAATCAGGGAAATGAAAATTAAAACCAAGAGATGCCATTTCATACCCACTAGACTGGTGAAAATTTAACTTTGATAATCCCAAGCACTGAGAAGGACTGGAGCAGAGAAACTCCCTTTAGATGTCGGAATATACGCTGGTTGCTACGTTAGACAAAACTATGGCAAACCTAAACACACATACACCCTCCAGCCCAGCTTCTAGTTATCTACTTTTGCATGCGTTCTCCAAGAGGTATTTGCAAGGATGTATACAGCAGCACTGTTCATAACAGATCCCAAATGTAAACAGCCCAAATGATCACTAATGGTAACATGTAAATAAAGTATCATTCATTTGTACAATCAAATCCTACAGAACACTGAAAACTAACGTATAGAACACTGAAAACTAATGAACTATGGCTTCACAAAGCATGAGTTTATCTCCAAAACATAATGCTGAAGGGTAAAAAACAAGTGAGAATAATACATATTATGCGATTTCACTTAAAATTTTGAAAACAGGTAAACCAAAGAATATTGTTCAGACATAGAAATATGTACTGCAACTATGAAGTAAATCATTAATATAAAATCTACAGCTCTTTAAAAGATTACCAATAGGGAAGGCCGTATGATTTGAGTGGCACGCACGGGAGGCTTCAGAGATAATGGTGATGTTCTATTTCTTAAGCTAAGTAGTGGGTGAATTTTTTAAAAGCTATTATTTAAATTCTTCATATACATTTTATATACCCTTTTGTAGCAGGATTATCACACAACAAAGTGTGTGGTCTTTTGTTTGTTTTAAGAGAAAGAAAGGGTATGGAGCTGAATTCCATGGCCCCCTTTTTTTTTGAGACAGGGTCTGGCTGTCTCCCAACCTGGTGCAGTGGCGAGATATAGCTCACTGCAGCCTTGACCTTCTGGACTCAAGCAATCCTCCCACCTCAGTTTCCTGAGTAGTTGTAACCATGGGTGTGTGCCACCATGCATGGCTCTCACTTTGGGAGTCTCACTTTGTTGCCCAGGCTGGTCTCAAACTATTAGGCAATCCTCCTGCCTTGGCCTCCCAAAGTGCTGGAATTACAGGCATGCACCACTGCACCTGGCCTTATAGCCATTTTACTGAGCACATACTGTACCAGTCCCATCAGGAATACAGGTAAGATTCCTGTTCTTGAGAACATACTGAAAATATGTAAACAGCCAATTCTAACACAAAAGAATGAACAAGTACTGTGGCAGAAACACATACACTGCAAAGGCAGGGAGGGAAGAGGAGACTGAGGGATCAGGAAACACTACAAATTGGTAGTAAGATGTAAGATAAGCTCTGAAAGATCGAGCAAAATTCCTGAGAAGGAAAGGTACTGCAGAATGCAAAAATACCACTAGCAGAGGCAGGACAGGGAATGCTGGGAGAACTGTCTGCTGGCTCAGGGAAGCAATACAAAGAGTTGAAAGGAGAGAGGCTAGACTGAAGTCAAATTACTAGGGCCTTGAATCTGTCACACTAAGAAGTTTGGGTTTCGTCAAGTGATCCACAGGCATTTATGAGGAGTGGAGTGGCATAATTTGGCAAACATTCATCTGATTTCTGTCCCTATAGTTTTCTTTTCTAGAAACAGAAATCATACAGCATATAGTCTTTTGTAACTGATCTCTTTCACTTAGCATGTTGCTTTTGAGATCCAGCCACATTGCTTCAAGTATCAGTAGTTCTTTCCTTTTGATAGCTGAGTAGTATTCCATTGTATGGATGTATGCAGTCATCTGGGCTGCTTCCAATTTTTGGCATTATGAATAGGGTTCTTATGAACACTTGGGTAAAGGTCATTGTGTGGTCCTGTTTTACGTTTTCACACCTTGTGGGTAAATATCCAGGAGAACTGCTGAGTCATTTGGCAAGTGAATGTTTAAAACCACCAAACTTTCCTGAAGTTTGCATTCCCACCAATAAGTATAAATTCCAGTTGCTTTGCATCCTTGCCAGCACTTTACTATTATTAACAATATTTTTTAGCCATTCTAGTTAGGTCTATGGGGGCTTTTCATGTGATTTCTAATCTGTACTTCCCTAATGTCTAACAATGAACATTTTTCAGGTGCTTATTTGCCAATTATTTATCTTTGGTAATTTATCTGTTCAAATCTTTTGCTCATTTATTAGGTTTTCATTTTTTTTTTTTGAGATGGAGTCTCACTTTGTCGCCAGGCTGCAACGTAGTGGCGTGATCTTGGCTCACTGCAACCTCCGCCTCCTGGGTTCCAGTGATGCTCCTGCCTCAGCCTCCTGAGTAGCTGGGACCACAGGTGTGCACCACCACGCCCAGCTGATATTTTTTTGTATTTTAGTAGAGACAGGGTTTCACCATGTTGGCCAGGATGGTCTCAATCTCCTGACCTCGTGATCTGCCCGTCCCGGCCTCCCAAACTGTTGGGACTATAGGCGTGAGCCACCACCGCACCTGGCCAGTTGTCATTTTCTTTTAAGAAGTCTTTATATGTTGTGGATACAAAATTTTGTTCCCAAATACATGTTTTATAAATATTTTCTCCCAGCATGTGATTTGTCATTTTTCTTAAGAGTGTCTTGAAGAGAACGTTTGAATTTTGATAAACTGCAATTTATTTCTCTTATAGTTTGTGTTTTGTGTTCCATCTAAAAAAAAAAATCTTTGCCTACACCAAGATCACAAAGATATTCTTATAGTTCTTCACCATTATTCCTCTTACAAATAGGTCTAAGATCTTACCTTCCCAGTTCATTTTTGAGTAGGGTTCAGGCTCACCTTTTATTTTGCATGTGGACGTCCAACTGTTACAGCTCTATATGTTGAAAAGGCTATCCTTCCCTCCACTGAATTTTATCTTGACATTTTTGTCAAAAATTAGCTGACCATTTGTGATTGGATCTATTTCCAGGTTATCTACCACATTCCTTTAATCTATATACCTGTTCTTATACCAATACAACATTGCCTTGATTTCTGTAGCTTTATAGTAAGAAACCAGTGTGGAGCATCCAAATTTATTCTTTTTCAAGGTTGTTTTGGTTATTCTAGGTCCTTTGCTTTTCCATATAAATTTTAGAATCAAATTGTAAGTTTTTACAAAGATCCTGCTGGAATTCCGATTGAGACCCCACTGAATCTATGGATCAGTTTGGAAAGAATGCACAGCTTAACAATGTTGAGTCTTTTGATCAACTAAAAATTTTCTCTCTCTCCATTTACTTCAGTTTTTCTTAATTTTGATCATAATATTTAGGATTCTATGCATACAAATCTTACACTTATTTTGTTTGATATATCCCTAAGAATTTCACGTATTTGAGGCTACTGCAAATAATATCTTTTAAAATTTCAATATTCAATTGGTCCACTGCAAACATAAAGAAAAACAAGATTTGTATACTAGCCTTGGTGTTTTTGAATTTTAATTTTCAACTGTTCATTACTAGTATATAGAAATACTCTTCATTTCTGTATATTGATTTTTTACCCTGTGAACTTCCTGAACTGAATTATTCTAGTTTTCAAAAATAGATTATTGTGGTCTTATACACAGATGGACACATCACCTATCCAAAAAGAAAGCTTTATTTCTTCTTTTTAAATCTACATGACTTTCATTTCTTTTCCTTGCCTTAATGCATTGGCTACAACTTTCAATATAATGCTGCATCAAAGTGGAGAGAGTTGATATCTTTGTCTTGTTCACAGTCTTAGAGGGAAAGCATTTAGCCTTTCATGAGGGATGATATTAACCGTTGATTTTCTCAGGCTAAGGAAATTCCCTCCTATTTCCTATTTCTACTTTGCTAGGAGTTTTTGCTGTTGTTGTTTTAATCATGAAGGAAAGTTGAATTTTGTCAGCCTTTTCTACAGACATTGATATAATCATGTTTTATTTTTTTGATCTGTTGATATGGTGAAATATTATGGTTCTCAACTGCCAAATCAACCTTGCATTCCTAGGATAAACACACCTGGACATAATTTATGATCCTCTTTGTATTTACATAATTTATTATCCTTTTTGTATTTACATAATTTATTATCCTTTTTGTATTTATTATCCTTTTTGTATTTGTTCAACTTGCTAACATCTTATTAAAGATTTTTGCATCTACGTTCATAAGGAATTCTGGCCTGTAATTTTGTTTTCCTCAAAGGCTTTTGTCTGGATTTGGTGTCACGGTAATTTGGGCTTCACAGAATCAGTGCCCCTCCCCTTCTATTTTCTGAAAAAGTTTCTGTGTAGAATTGGTATTTGTTTTTTTTTTTTTTTTTAGACGGGGTCTCACACTGTTCCCAGGCTGGAGTGCAGTGGTGCAAATGGTGGTGATCTTGGCTTACTGCAACCTCCGCCTCCAGGGTTCAAGCAATTCTTCTGCCTCAGCCTCCCAGGTAGCTGGGATTACAGGTGCCCACCACCATGCCTGACTAATTTTTGTATTTTTAATAGAGATAGGGTTTTGCCATGTTGGCCAGGCTTGTCTTGAACTCCTCATCTCAGGTGATCTGCCCACCTCAGCCTCCCAAAGTGATGGGATTACAGGTGTGAACCACCACGCCCAGCCAATTTCTTCCTTAAATACTCAGTAGCATTCACCAGTGAAGTAATCGCCTGGAAATTTTGTTGTGGGAACGTTTTTAGCTACAGATTCAATCTCTTTAATAGATATAGGGCTATCCAGATTTTCAATTTTTTATTTTTGTTTTTTTAAGATGTGGTCAGGTTATGTTGCCCAGGCTAGAGTGCAGTGGCTATTCACAGGCATGATTATAGTGCTATGTAGACTTGAACTCCTGGCTCCAAGTGATCCTCTTCCCCCAGCCTCCCAAGTAGCTGGGATTAAAGGTGTGCACTTCTATTTCTTTTCTTTTTTTGAGATGGAGTCTGACTCTGTTGCCCAGGCTGGAGTGCAGTAGCACGATCTTGGCTCACTGCAATCTCTACTTCCCGAGTTCAACCAATTCTCCTGCCTCAGTCTCCCAAGTAGCTGGGATTATAGGCATGCACCACCACATCTGGCTAATTTTTGCATATTTAGTAGAGACAGGGTTTCACTATGCTGGCCAGGCTGACACTGAACTCCTGACCTCAGGTGATTCACCTGCCACACAGCCTCCCAAAGTGCTGGGATTACAGGTGTCAGCCACCATGCCTGGCCTTCTATTTCTTTTCTGAGAAAACTTTAGTAGTTTGTATCTTTTAAAAAAGTTTGTCCTGAGGCCAGGCGTGGTGGCTTACGCCTGTAATCCCAGCACTTTGGGAGGCCGAGGCGGGTGGATCACGAGGTCAAGAGATCGAGACCATCCTGGTCAACATGGTGAAACCCCGTCTCTACTAAAAATACAAAAATTAGCTGGGCATGGTGGCACGTGCCTGTAGTCCCAGCTACTCGGGAGGCTGAGGAAGGAGAATTGCTTGAACCCAGGAGGCGGAGG
>PVKV010009799.1:36994-74494 GCA_004027835.1 Alouatta palliata | reverse complement strand
CCTTATACCTTTTATTTTATTTTCTTCTCTTATTTCATTAGCTAGGACTTCCCGGACAATGATTGCTAAGAATAGTAAGAGCAGACATCCCCGTCTCGCTCAGGATTTGAGGGGAAAATGTCTAGTCTCTCACCATTAAATATAATGTTAGGTTTAGGTTGTTTGTTGAGTTTGCTGAGAGTTTTTATCCAGAATGTGTGTTGAATTTTGCCAAATGCTTTTTCTGCATTTACTCATATGATGAAAAGTTTTTCCTTTAGCCTGTTAATATGATGAGTCACACATTAATTGATTTTTAAATGCTGAACTAGTCACCCATAGCTGAAATAAATCCCACTCTTTATTGCACGTAACTATTCTTACACGTTGTTGAGCTTGGTTTGCTAATATTTTGTTGAGGATTTTTGTTCATTAGAGATATTAATCTGTAGTTTCCTATCTCATAATGTATTTCTCTAGTTTTGGTATTAGGGTAATGTTGTTCCCATAGAATGGGTTAGGAAATGTTTCTTGGTTATTTGTTTTCATTTTTATTTAGTTCAACATATTTTTTAAATTTCTCATAAAACTTTCTGGGCCTATATGTCATTTAGAAGTATGTTGTTTAATCTCCAAATATTCTAGAATTTTCTAGCTATCTTCCTGTTATTGACTTCTATTTATTTCCGCTGTTTTCTGAGCACATACTTGGTACAATTTCTATTCCTTTAAGTTTATTAAAGTGTGTTTTTGAACAAGGATATGACCCATCTTTAAGAATGTTCCATGTGAGCTTGAGAGAAATGTGTATTCTGCTGTCGTTGGATAAAATATCCTGTAAATATCAATTAGCACCAATTGATTAATTGTGCTATTCTACTGTAAGCTTACTGGGTTTTTTTCTGCTGGATCTGTCGATTACTGATAAATGGGTATTGACATCTCCAACTATAATAGTGAACTTATGTATTTTCCCTTGCAGTTCTATCAGTTTTTGCCTCCGCATATTTAGACCTCTGTTGTTAAGTATACAAAAACTCAGGATTGTAATGATTTCTTAAAGAACTGGCCCCTTTTTCCTTGCTCTAAGATGTGCTTTGTCTGAAATTAATATAGCTACTTCAGCCTTATCATTATTATCAGTGTTAACATGGCATATTTTTCTCCTTTATTTTCAGTCTATCCTTGATATTTACATTGAGTTTTTTGTAGACTACATATAGTTGGGTCTTGTTTTCTTATCCACTCTGAAGATCTGTCTTTTAAACTGTTGTATTTAGATTATTCACAGTCAAATTTATCATTCATATATTTAGATTTAATCCTACCTTATTTGAATTTTTATTCATTTCCCTTGTTCTTTGCTTTCTCAGATTTTAACTGAGAAATTTATATTATTTCATTTGGTCTCATCTCAGCATATCAATTATACTTTTTCAGAAAAACCTCACTCCCATCCCTTATAACACTCTTGTCACACATTTCACATAGCCATCAGTTTTATTGCTACTAATAATATTTTATTGCTGCTAATCTTTTGAACAAACTGTTATCTGTTAGGTCAATTAGAAATAGGAAAAATAAAGCCAGGTGTGGTGTCTCATGCCTGTAATCCCAGTGCTTTGGGATGCCTAGGCAGAAAAATTATTTGAGGATTTGAGACAGTCAGGGCAACATAGCAAGACCGCATATCTACAAAAATTTAAAAATTTCAGCTGGGCGCTGTGGCTCACGCCTGTAATCCCAGCACTTTGGGAGGCCGAGGTGGGCGAATCACGAGGTCAGGAGTTTGAGACTAGTCTGACCAACATGATAAAACTCCGTCTCTACTAAAAATGCAAAAATTAGCTGGGCATGTGGCACGCACCTGTAATCCCAGCTACTCAGGAGGCTGAGGCAGGAGAATCAGCTGAACCCAGGAGGCGGAGGTTGCAGTGAGATCACGCCTTTGCACTCTAGCCTGGGCAAGAGAGCGAGACTCTGTCTCAAAAAATAAATAAATAAAAGTTTAGCTGAGTATGCTGGCATGTTCCTGTAGTCCCAGCTACTCAGGAAGCTGAGGTGGGACGATCACCTGAGTCCAGGAGTTTGAAGCTGCAATGACCTGTGACTGCACCACTGTGCTCCAGTCTGGGTGACAAGGTAAGACTCTCTCAAAACAAAAAGAAGGAGAAGAAGAAGAAAAAGGAAAGACTTTAAATGTTCTCCCTTTCTTTACATAGATCCAAGTTTCTGACTTATATCATTTTCCTTCTCTATGAAGAATTTCTTTTAACATTTCTTGAAAGGCAACAACTTCTCTCAATTTTTGTTTTTCTGAGTTTTTATTTTCCTTCATTTTTAAAGAATAATTTACCTGAACACACAATTCTAGGTTGGTGGCTTTTTTCTTTCAATACTTTAAATATTTCACTCTACTCTCTTCCTGCTTTGATGGTCTTTGAAGAGACATCTGCTGTAATTCTCATCTTTGTTCTCTGTAGGCAAGGCATTCCACTCACTCTAGCTTCTTTCTAGAATTTTCTGTTTGTCTTTGACTTTCTGCAGTTTGATTGTAACATGCTTAGGTGTAAATGTTTTGGTAGGTACCCTGTGTGGTGTTCTCTGAACTTCCTGGATCTATAGTTTGGTGTCTGTCAGCAATTTTGGAAAATTCTCAGTTATTATTACTTCAAGTGTTCCTTTTGTTCCCTTATCTTCTTCTCCTTCTGTTGTTCCCATTATGCATATATTACACCTTTCAGAATTGTCCCATTGTTCTTGAATATTCTGCTCCCTTATTCTCAGCCTTTCTTCTCTTTGGCTTTCAGTTTGGGAAATTTTCAGTTCCCCTGACATATGTTCAAGCTCACTGATTCTTTCCTCAGCCATGTCCAGGCTAAAGATCAGTCCCATCAAAAACATTCTTTATTTTGTTACTGTACTTTTTGTTGGTTTTTATTTTAAGTTCCAGGATACATGTACAGGATGTGCAGCTTTGTTACACAGGTAAACATGTGCCATGGCGGTTTGCTGCACCCATCAACCCATCACCTAGATATTAAACCCAGCATTCATTAGTTATTTTTCCCGATGCTCTCCCACATGCCCCCCACAGGCCCCAGTGTGTGTGGTTCCCCTCTGTGTCCATGTGTTCTCATTCTTCAGCTCCCACGTATAAGTGAGAACATGCGGTGTTTGATTTTCTGTTCCTGCGTTACTTTGCTGAGGATAATGGCTTTCAGCTCCATCCATGTCCCTGCAAAGGACATGACCTTGTTTCTTTTATGGCTGCATAGTATTCCATGATGTATATGTACCACATTTTCTTTATCCAGTCTATCACTGATGGGCATTTGGATTGATTCCATGTCTTTGCTATTGCGAACAGTGCTGCAATGAACACATACATGCAAGTATCTTTATAATAGAATTACTGTACTCATTCCTAGCTCTTCTTTCTCTCTTTTCTTAGAGTTTCAATCTCTCTGCTGATATTTCCCATCTCTTCTTGCATGTTGTCTACTTTTTCTATTAGATCCCTTAGCATAATAATCATTATTTTAGATTTCCAACTTGTTAATTCCAGAATCTCTGTCATATCTTAATCTTGCTGAACTTGCTTGGCCTCTTCAGAATGTATTTTTTGCCTTTTAATGTGCTGTGTAATTTTTTGTAGAAATCTGGATTACTATATATTGGTTAAAATAAACTGAGATAAGTTATCATGAGGTTTTATGTTTATCTAGCTAGAAGTTCAACTGTGTTTACTTTCTCTGTGTCTTTACTAGAGGCTAAAATTTCCTCTGTTGTTGTTTTTGTCTTTGGGCTTCTCTAGAGACTTCTTAAATAGGGTCTAAGCCTCACGGGTCAGATTACAGCAGTGGTATCTGTTCTCACCAAACTGCGCTTCTCTCTACCAGACTTCTGGGTGGTGGTTTGCCCATGACCTCAATTCTCTGATGGATCTAAGAAAAGATGTTGATTTTCAGTGCTTCAGTTTTTTTCTTTGTTGTGAAGGCGGGAGTGGTGACTTCTGAGCTCTTTATAAGACTCAGAAACCAGAAGTCCTTCAATACTTTTAAACTTCTTTCTGTGTTGCTGTTTGTGTATTTTGCGCTATGCTTCTAACTTCTGTGCAGTATTCTACTAAAATAATTTGCATCCACCAAAATTTTATTCACTCCCTTAGTGACAGATATTTATGATACTTCTCCTGTATACAACAATGCTCTGAATATCCTAACACATGTCAACTTACCGAACTGTGTGATAATTTCTCTGGGTTATAAAGCCAGAATTAGAATTGTTGAATAAAGTTATATATTGACTTAATTTTAGTATTCAACCAGAATGGCTACACAAATCTACACTCCCTCTAGTAGTATGCAAGGGGTCTCATTTCCCCTATGTTCTTGCCCATATTTACCATTATCTACGTTTCTAATTGTCTGTACTTTTTTTTGAAACAGAGTCTCACTCTGTCACCCAGGCTGGAGTGCAGTGCCACGATCTGGGCTCACTGCAACCTCTGCCTCCTGGGTTCAAGCAGCTCTCCTGCCTCAGCCTCCCAAGTAGCTGGGACTATAGGTGCCTACCACCACGCCTGGCTACTTTTTGTATTTTTAGTAAAGATGGTGTTTCACCATGTTGGTCAGGCTGGTCTTGAACTCCTGACCTCAAGTAATCCACCCGCCTCAGCCTCCCAAAGTGCTGGGATGACGGGTGTGAGCCACTGTGCTAAGCCTGTTCGTACTTTTTTTTTGAGTAAAAATTCTTATTTTTTGATTGTTTAAACTTTTCCTTCTCTGATTACTAGAGGAGTAAAGCATCTCTTCATACTAGCCATTGGGATTTCTTTTTCTACAGGTTACCTATTCATATAATTTGTTCCTTTTTTTTTTTTTTTTTTTTTTGGATTTCATCAATTCTAAGTTGTACTGTGTTTACATTTTAATATCCTTGAAATTGGGACACATATTACAATGAGGTACTATCTGTTTCATTTATCTATTACTGTGTAACAAACCACCCCAAAATATAATTGCTTAAAACAACAGTTTTATGTATTTCACAGTTTCATGGGTTGACATGGCTTAGCTGGATAGTATTTCTCATGGTCTTGCCAAGATTCTCTCATGAAATTTCAGGCAGATGGCACCTGGGTTGGAGTCATGTGGAGATTCCACTGGATTCTGAGACTGCTTGTTCTCTCTCTCTCTCTCTCTCTCTTTCTTTCTCTCTCTCTCTGCATGTAATCTCAGGACTTTGTTTTGTGGTGTCTCCAACAGAGTAGCTAGACTTGTTACATGGCATTTCAGAGCTCCCAGGAATAAGAGCTTCAAAAGCTATAGGAAGAAGCTGCAAGGTTTCTTTGAACTGGCTGCAGAAGTCATGTATTACTTCCATGACATGTGATTGGTCAAGTACATCATAAGGTCAGCAAGGATTCAAGAAGAGTGAGACAGACTTCACCTCTTGAAGGAGGAGTCGCAAGATCGCATTACGAAAGAGCATGTAGTTGGAGATATGACTGTGGTCACCTTAGGAAACACAAATTGTCATGAGCTGCCATTTGGCCACAAAATTTCATCTCTCTCCGATATACAAAATGCACTTAGGCTCTTCTTCAAAAGTCTCATCTTATTAAGGATAAGTCTAAGATTTCATCATCTTAATGAGATGTGAACGGAGTTCTTTGGGTGAGTTTCCTTAAGTACTACTCCTTGAATACAGGAGACAAGATAGCTCAACCTGAAGACGTTTGAAGTTAAGAAGCAAGATATCGGCCAGGTGTGGTGGTTCATGCCTGTAATTCCAACACTTTGGGAGGCCAAGGTGGGTGGATCACCTGAGGTCAGGAGTTCAAGACCACCCTGGCCAGTATAGCAAAACCCCGTCTCTACTAAAAAATACAAAAATTAGTCAGGCATGATGGTGGGTGCCTGTAATCCCAGCTACTTGGGAGGCTGAGGCGGGGAGAATTGCTTGAACCCGGGAGGCGGAAGTTGTTATGAGCCAGGAGTGCACCACTACACTCCAGCCTGGGTGACAGAGCAAGAATCCATCTCAAAAAAAAAAAAAAAAAAAAAAAGACAAAATAGCTGCCATGCACACAAACCCAAAAAAGATGGTGACACAAAGAAAGGGATAAAGGCATAATATTTCTATTCAAAAGAATTGAAAGAACAGGAAGCACATAGCAGTCACTTGTTATAGCAATTCTGTCTGGGAACACATCACCATCCCTCCGTGAGGGCCCACTCCTGCACTCACCGAAGTGGTTCACCCTTCCTCTTCCCTCTCCTTTCTGGGTTCTAAGCTCTTCCTTTTAAGTTATCTTTCCTTTTCCATAGGACGTTGCCCATATTTGCAGGTCAGTATCAACCTGCTTCCTGACTATAAAAGTTCAAAGACTCAGAGGCCTCTTTTTATTTTCAACTGTCTCTCTCCCTTTTGGTACAAGGTAAGATAATTCTTTTAAAAACTGTATGGACCAAAAAATTAGCCGGGCATGGTGGCAGGCGCCCGTAATCCCAGCTACATGGATGGCTGAGGCAGGAGACTTGCTTGAACCCAGGAGGCGGAGGTTGCAGTGAGCTGAGATCATGCCACTGCACACCAGCCTGGGTGATAGAGTGAGACTCTGTCTCAAAAACAAAAAACAAAAAAACTATATAGACTTCTTCTCTATCAATTTATAATCCATTCCAGTAAACAAAATCCACAATGATAAATCACTCTAAGACAGGTCCCTGTCTACCTTGGACCGAGAATAAAAATACTGGGTAACAATGCTCTTGCGTGTCTTAGAAGCCTTCTCATCTAACAGAAAAAGGTCTAAGAAACCTGTCCTTAGGATTTTTAGTCGAGTTTTTACCTAGCTGAGAGAGTTCAGGAGACATTGTCTTAAATCTTTCTGAGGTCTTAACAAAGGTCTACAGCTGTAATCTTGAAATCTTGGCCCTAATGGCATACTTTTAGTGATAAAGCCCTGAATTTGATCTTTGCTCTGATGTAATTTATTACTTTGACAGTCTTTTACTGGAAGAGAATGGAGATGAGAAACAGTTTTATTCTCAAACCTAAAAAATCTGGCTAAGAAATGTGTTTTCTCTAGATCCTGGTTGAAAACTGAGCATTTACTTCTTTAGTTCATTTCCATCTTTACCTTACCACATGCAGCCAAAAGAAACCAGCTGGTACGTTCAACACCTTGGGTGGATACTTCCTTAGCCACCTTATCACAAGCTGAAGCATTGCTGAACTTTCTGACACCATATCACATAAGCAACCTTTTTTCTAGCTTCCAGTAAAAAATGTGCTCCTTGTCCTTCCAGGCCTTACAAAGAATTTCTTAGAGGCCCTTCCAGATTCTTCTCATCACCTGATCCCCAAACCAGTGCCACACATTTTAGATTTTTTTTTAAATCGTCAGCCTTTCATAGTACCAATCTCTGGTTTTGGTGATAAATTGCAGTGTGCAAACCACTCCAAAACTTAGCAGTTTAAAGCAATTACTATTTTCTTATTTCTCCTGGTTCTGTGGTTGACTGGGCTAAGGTGAGTGGTCTCCCATGGGGTACCTCAAGCAGTTAGATGATAGCTAGAGCTGGAATTACCTGAAGATTTGACCAGGATGCTGGGACAACCTGGCCTCTCTCACTCTCCAAACAGACTCAGGTCATCCCTACCTAGTCTCTTCAGCGAGTAACCACACTTGTTACAAGGCAGGTCGGGGTCCCAAGCGCAAATGTGCCAAGAGACAGTAGAAGCTGCAAGGCTCTATAACCTCGCTCTGCAAGACACACAACACAGTTCCACAGCACTCCATTGGTCCGGTGAGTGCAGGGCCGGACTGGATTCAAGAATAGTAAAAATAGACTCGAATTCTTGGAGAAGCACGATCAAGGACACTTGGCAAAAAAAATCCTGCATTTCAAACAGGTGCAGTTTATGATACATAAATTACATCTCAACCAGGTTTTTGTTTTGTTTGTTTGCTTGTTTCAGACTTTCGCCAGGCTGGAGTGCAATGGCTCCATCTCGGCTCACTGCAACCTCCGGCTCCCAGGTTCAAGCGATTCTCCTGCCTCAGCCTCCTGAGTAGCTGGAATTACAGGTGCACACCATCATGCCCAGCTAATTTTTATATTTTTAGTAGAGACGGGGTTTCACCATGCTGGCCAGGGTGGTCTTAAACTCCTGGCCTCAGATAATCCACCCGCCTCGGCCTCCCAAAGTACTAAGATTACAGGTGTGAGCCACCACGCCCAGCCACAGAGTTGTTTTTAAAGGGTATGTTTGATGGAAGACATGCAATTATATGCATCTCTGGATATAAGTTGCTGTCAGGTGGGCAGTGGTCAGGATTTACTTGCCATTCCCTCTTCATGCATACACTTAGTTGTTTTCCCATTAATATTTGCATTGAAGAAGCTACAGTCTCTCAATGTCTCAGTCAATAAACCAGTTAATAACCAGTTGAAAAAGGAATCTAAATTCTGGTTGTTATTTGAAATCTTTCAGTGATAAGTTCTTCTAAGATCAAAACATTGTGAACATGAAGATCTGCAGAATGGTTTTCGACGGTTTGGAAAACAGCCCCAGCGACGGTAGGGAGGCACCCTTTTAGAAAATGTCCTGTGATGTCACAGACCACACTATCACGTTTAAAAAGAGAGTCTTGGCCGGGCGCGGTGGCTCACGCCTGTAATCCCAGCACTTTGGGAGGCCGAGGCGGGTGGATCACAAGGTCAAGAGATCAAGACCATCCTGGTCAACATGGTGAAACCCCGTCTCTACTAAAAATACAGAAATTAGCTGAGCATGGTGGCACGTGCCTGTAGTCCCAGCTACTCGGGAGGCTGAGGCAGGAGAACTGCTTGAACCCAGGAGGCGGAGGTTGCGGTGAGCCGAGATCGCGCCATTGCACTCCAGCCTGGGTAACAAGAGCGAAACTCCGTCTTAAAAAAAAGAGAGAGAGTCTGAAAGTGATTCAGAAGAATTACACTCTAAATAAAAATAAGCTTTAGTAAAGTTTAATATCAGAGGTGAACATGGGAGGGAGGCCCTAGACAGAAAAGCTAGCTGACATTCCAAGTATATCATTGTTACTTCACAACAGGACAGTAAATATTTAGATTGAACAATATGAAAGTGTCATTCTTATAGATCCAAACCATCAAATACTGAACAACCTCCGGACTTGCAGCCTAATGGGTCCTACGGAATACTGAGGAAAGATTTCCTAACTTGGATAGCCCAACACAGAAGGCGCTTAAACAGAAAAATGGGTAGCATAGCATTGATCTGTCAAGATGAGGTGACAGAAGTTAAATTATGTATTATTGTCCAAGGACAGAAAAGGCTTAGGAACTTAGCACTGTGTGATTCTGTGATGATTCTGTGCTGTATACTGAAATTGTGTCTTCATGATTATGGACTACTTCAAAATGGTAGCAAAATTACCACCACCCTACTTCTCTCCGACTTTTCAGAAAGTTTACTTTCCTGTAATTGGGTGCCTTCTTTTTGTTAAGAAAATGAAGTGTTTCTCAGTCTTACCTTTGCTTGTCGTTTTCTTTACTGATTAGCCTTCTATCATTGATAGTTCCATTTTCCTTCTTACTGAAAGGCATCATTTCTTTTTTCTTTCCTACTCACTGTCATTCTCGTACTGTCCATACCTGGTAATAATATGAATGCATTACACACGGATTTTTGCTAATCAAATAATCTATCTTGGAAATGTACAATAACAAAGGAAATCATTGAACGGCCACAGATGAACTATTTGTGTCTGAGTATGATAAAAAGAATGCACACATTTTTCTAGAATCAAGATAGTGAGAAAACGTTCTTTCCTCTGGTGATTGAATAGAAGAGACTTTACCCTTGATTGGCTACTAAACAAAGAAAGAAAGAATCCTGGCAAAGAATCTGTAATCTCAGCAGCCTCTGAAAAGTCACTGGACTGATTGCTTTAGCGACTGTCGTTAACGGTGCAATCACTGCCATTGACCACAAGAGGGCAGTTAAATCCTATGATGAGATCATGAGAGTAATGTGTAGTAAGACTTCAGTTGTTAAAGTGGTATATGAGGAAGGAGAAACGGAAGAAAACTTCATGAATAGAAAAAAAATGTTTTTCTAAAAAAACATAAAATTATACATATGTTGAGAACAAGATCATTTTGTCAATCCTAAGTTTCTGTGTACACAGATTGTTAGAGAAAAATACTTTTTAATCATTCTATTTGTAAAGTCATCAGAGAAGGAAAATACAATCTCACTTAGAAAATGAGAATAAATATTAGAAATATTAGAAAGAGAGTATAAATATTAGAAATATTTTACATATGCAATCTAAGCTGGTTTTCTCTTCTCAGTAAAAGCAGAGAGTAGCCATCAAAAACAGCAAGTGAGAAAAGACAGAGAATAGATGCGGAGGCAAAGAGATAAGCCTTGAATGTGATAACTAATGTTGTATTTAGCAATGGTCTACTTTATACGTGTGACCAACTTATTGAATGAACAGAATTCATATATTACAATCAGGGAGAGCTTTATTCTCCAACCAGAGCCTCCATACCCTTGGACAACTTATTGGACAAATCATTTAGCTCTTCTAATAAATTCAAGCTACTCTAACAGTCTCATCTGACTATCGGAAAAAGTTTAATGCAATCTAAGTCAAAATGTTATTCATATTACCAATTCATTTTTCATTTTAATTTTTTTTTCAGATGGAGTCTCACTTTGTTGCCCAGGCTGGACTGCAGTCCACGATTTCAGCTCACTGCAGCCTCCACCACCTAGTTTCAAGCGATTCTCCTACCTCAGCCTCCCAAGTAGCTGGGATTACAGGTGCCTGCCACCCATCCAGTTAATTTTTGTTTTCTTCTACATACAGCTCTCACAAATCAGCAGTGGGCAAGTGATGCAGCCCTCCAGCCTCAAGAGACAGGGAATTCGAAGAAAAGGGAAAAGCCTTGCTCTGGTACTACTGTTATCTGGCCATGATTTTGTGTGGAAGATACCTGGGATGGTTATTTGATGTATCAGCTTTGCTGTTATTCAATCAAACACTAATCTAGATAATTACTGAAGGTGTTTTGTAGATTTCATTAAAGTCCATAACCAGTTGATTTTAAGGGAAGTATCCTAGATTACCCAGGTGAGATTGATTCAATATCAGTTGAAAGGTCTTAAGAGTGAAATTAAGGCTTCCCTGATAAATATGAATTTCTACCTATAGACAGCTGCTGCAGCAGCTTCGGCTTCTGCTAGAGTCCCAGCCTGCCCTTCCTGGCAGCCTGCCTTATGGATTTTGGAATTGCCTAGCCATGAGCCAATTCCTTACAGGGTCTTGCTCTGTTGCCCAGGCTGGAGTGCAGTGGCACAATCACGGGTTACTGAAATCTTGAACTCCTGGGCTCAAATGCGTCTCTAGCCTCAGCCTCCTGAATAGGTAGGACTACAGGCAGACACCACCACACCCATCCAATTTTAAATTTTTTGTAAGGATCAGGGGGGTCCCAGTATGTTGCCCAGGCCGGTCTCGAACTCCTGGCTTCAAGCAATCCTCCTGTCTTGGCCTTCCAAAGCACTGGGATCACAGGCATGAGCCACTGCAGTAAATCTTTTTTTGAGACGGAGTCTCACACTGTCACCCAAGCTGTAGTGCAGTGGCATGATCCTGTCGGCTCACTGCAATCTCCGTCTCCTGGGTTCAAGCAATTCTCCTGCCTCAGCCTCCCAAGTAGCTGGGACTATAAGGGTGCACCACCACGCCTGGCTTTTTTTGTGTGTGTATTTTTAGTAGAGACAGGGTTTTACCATGTTGGCCAGGATGTTCTCGATCTCCTGATCTCATGAGCTGCCCACCTTGGCCTCCCAAAATGCTGGGATTACAGGCATGAGCCATGGTGCCCGGCCTGCAGTCAACCTTCTAATACAGTTGTGCATCACTGAATGACAGGGATATGTTCTGATAAATGTAACCTTAAGCAACTTTTGTGGTTGTACAAACTTCATAGATTGTATTTTCACAAACCTAGATGGAATAGCCTACTACACATCTGGGCTATGTGGTATAGACAATTGCTCCTAGGCTACAAACCTGGACCACATCTTACTGTAGGCAATTGTAACAAAATGACACATATTTGTGTATCTAAATGTATCTAAACATAGAAAAGGTACCATCAAGATACAGTATAAAACATTAAAAATGGTACACCTGTATAGGGCTCTTACCACGAATGGAGTTTGCAGGACTGGACGTTGCTCTGCATGAGTCAGTGAGTGGTGAGTGAATGTGAAAGCCTAGGACATTATAGTAAATTACCATAGATTTTATAAACACTGTATATGTAAGCTACATTAAATTCATTTTTAAAATTTTTTTCCACAGTTTTCGTAAAGGTTTACTTCATGATTGGGGGGTAGTGCATTTAAAAGTTAAACACACTTAAATATATGCTGGCTGCAGCCTATTGGTAACTAGATTCATAATCAATTCAACTAGAAACCAGCTAATGAGTAACTGTCGAAATATTTAAAATATAGCTCTTATTTAGATCCTTTGTTTTGATCACCTTCTTGTTGGGAGAGCCTGCAGATCACAATGGAAATATATTAAAGCCAAATCTTCTGATATCCATTCCCAAGGTTTCTTTCAGCTGGATTAAGTCTCCAACTCCAGAATAAACCCACGTGTTTGGCCTCCTGCATGAACGTGCTTCTTATCTAGCAGAGCAGAAAGTGTAAGCTTCACAGCAGGCCTCAGAGTCTGAGTGTAAATGAAATCTCTTCTTTCCACTCCAATTAAATTAGAGTTGTTGACTTTTGCAAAAATGGAAGCTGTGCAATGCAACCGATATTTAGCGGCAGTGACAGAACGAATGCAGTTGGACCTAATGTCCCAGCGAGGTTTACCGAAGTATCCAGATTGTCACATACCTTCTAATAAACCGAGCCTCCGAATTCTGTCCCATTATCGTCATTAGTGTGTAGCTGGAAGTCCCCCATCCAGTAATCCACTGCAGAATTACTCATTGCCAGCTTTGACTCGGCACTGTCTGTGGTCATCTGGTACCCAGCAAGCCGGCCCTCATAACCAAAGACAGCTGAACCATAGATTTCAGGTCCAGCAAAATCAAAATTAACATCACAAGCGAGGTTTATGGACTCCCTCTTGCAAGAGGACTTGATTTTGCCACTTTTGCTTCCTGTGATTGGTAAGATGGTAGTATCAAATATTAGTTTCAAACCTGGACAAATCTGGTCCAATTGTGACTTCTGTTCCCAGAGTATTATTATCAGTGCCCCATTTTCCTGGGAAGGTCACACCATCCTCACACCATTTGTATTTGGTCTCCAAGACCCCAAGAGTTTCTCCAGTGTCTGTATTAGATGAACCAGATGTTGAGAATCCCACACCCACTGCGTGACTTTGTTCTTACATCCACTTTTACCAACCCTAAACCAAATCCTTTGTTAAAAATATCTCTGGCAGCTTTGCCAAGGTTAACATATGATGAAGAAATACACATTGGCTACACGCAGGTCTACTCATAGGTCACCATGGCGAGGCCACAGTAAGAGGTGATCTGGTGGTCTCCTAATGAGGGCCATGGGCACCACTCCACTTTCAGCTGAGGCTGCTCGGTTGGCTCGCAGTCAGGCCTCAGCTGCCGTAAAGTGAAGTCTCTTTCTTCAATAATAAATGAACCTTAGGTTTATTCTAACATTTTACTTTATAAACTTTGTTGTTGTTGTTGTTGTTAACTTTTTTTTAGGTTCAGTGGGTACATGTGCAGGCTTGTTACATGGATAAATCGCATGTCGCTGGGGTTTGGTATACAAATGGTTTCGTTACCAGGTATCAGCACAGTACCCAATAGGTAGTTTTTCCAGCCTCACCCTCCTCCCAGCCTCCACTCTCAATAGGCCTCAGTGTCTTTAGTTCCACTCTGCATCCCTGTATACTGATGTCTAGCTCCCACTTACAAGTGAGAACATGTGGTATTTGGTTCTCTGTTCCTGCATTGGTTCACTTAGGATAATGGCCTTCAGCTCCATCCACATTGCTGCAAAAAACATGATTTTTTACGGTTGTGTAGTATTCCATGGTGTAGATGTACCACATTCTCTTTATCCAGTTCACTGTTGATGGGCATCTAGGTTGATTCCATGTCTCTGCCACTGTGAATAGTGCTGCAATGAACATGCATGTGCATGTGTCTTTTTGGTTGAACAATGTATATTTCCTTGGGTATACACCCAGAGATGAGATTGCTGGATTGAATGGTAGTTCTGTCTTACATTCTTTGAGAAATCTCCAAACTATTTGACTTTTTTGTATTAACACACAGCTTAAAACACAAATGTATTGTACAGCTACACAAAAATATTTTTTTCTTTATATCCTTATTCTATAAGGTTTTTCTATTCTATTTTTTTTTTTTTACTTTTTAAATATTTTTGTTAAAAGCTAAGACACAGGCACATACATTAGCCTAGGCCTACACAGGGTCAGGATTATGAAAATCTCTTTCTACTTCCTCGTCTTTTCCTGCTGGCAGGTCTTCAGGGGCAATACCACACATGAAGCTGTCCTCTGCTGTGATACAATGCCTTGTTCCGGAAAACCTCCTGAAAGATCTTCCCGAGACTGTTTTACAATTAACTAATTTTTTTTATAGATAAGTAGAAAGAATGTACTCTAATATAACAACAAAAAGTATGATAGCTGAGCACGGTGGCCCACACCTATAATCCCAGCACTTTGGGAGGCCGAGGCAGTTGGATCACCTGCAGTCAGGAGTTTGAGACCGGCCTGGCCAACATGGTGAAATCTGGTCTACTAAAAATACAAAAAATTAGCCAAGCATGGTGGTGTGTGCCTGTAGTCCCAGCTACTCAGGAGGCTGTGGCAGGAGAATTGCTAGAACCTGGAAGACGGAGGTTGCAGTGAGCTGAGATCACGCGCCATTGCACTCCAGCTTGGGCAACTAGAGCAAAACTCCATCTCATTAAAAAAAAAAAAAAAAAAATTAGACTTCCTCCCAAGCTTGGCATTTGGTCAGTGGGGACCCACATGGGTTCAACATGCATATCGAGAAGTGTTATTTCTGTTTGGGGCCCATCTACCCTGGCCACGGCATGATGTTTGTCCACAACAATTGCCAAGTATTCAGATTTTATAAATCTAAATGTCAAAAAAACTTAAAAAAAAAAAAAGTCATAAACTTTAAAAAGAAGCACAATCCTCACTAAGTTAGCTGGACCAAAGCATTCCGGAAAGCAGCTGGTAAAGAGCTTACAGTGGATAATTCATTTGAATTTGAAAAGCATAGAAATGAACCTATCAAATACCAGTGAGACCTATGGAATAAAACTATTGATGCAATGAAGAGAGTTGCGAGATCAACCAGAAACACCAAGCTAAATTTATAATGAACAGACTGAAGAAAAATAAAGGGCTACAGAAAGTTCAGGATATCAAAGAAGTCAAGCAAAACATCCATCTTATCCGAGCCCCTCTTGCAGGCAAAGGGAAGCAGTTGGAAGAGAAAATGGTACAGCGGTTGCAAGAGGATGTGGACATGCAAGATGCTTCTTAACAATCTCTGTAACCATTTCTTTTATGTACATTTGAAAATGCCCTTTGGACGCTTGGAACTGCTAAACTATTCATTTATTTTTTACATAAGGTCACTTAAATGAAAAGTGATTAAAATATACCTTTCCTCCATTGCCGTCTCCAAAACATCAGCTATTACGGATGTTACATGGCATCTCAGTGTTAACTCTTCACTGATAGAGGTACTTACGTAAATCATGAAAATTCTGCTTATAACTATAGAAGTGAATTGTGGCTGTAAAACGGTTATGCCGTTTGGATAATGGCACAGGGCAGCATTTGTATAACTAATGGCAAAAATTCATAGTTAGTGATGTATAAAATAAAATATTCTTTGCAGTAAAAATTCCCTTTATTAATGTTATAGAAGGGGGGATACGACAAGGAACTAACGATTTGTATGACCGTGCCAAATACTATTTTGATTTTAGTATTTCCCGTTTTGATTTACTTGCACCTCGGAAGAGCATAATGATACTGTTTGATGAAGCCTAATTATGCTGGACTGTTTTGACCTGGTTTAACCTTTCTGATAGGTAGTTTTAGCTGTTGGGGATGAGAGCTGAATAACCGTTGCTTGGAGTGACACTATATAATTTCCACTTTGGAGAATGCTCAGTTCCAACTTGTGACTCCTGGTAGAATAAACTTTATTTTTCTAGCCTGCCAATGATCTAGAAGCAGAGGGATCTCAGTGCCTTTTATTTATTTATTTATTTATTTATTTATTTATTTATTTATTTTGAGACGGAGTTTAGCTCTTGTTACCCAGGCTGGAGTGCAATGGCGCGATCTCGGCTCACCGCAACCTCCGCCTCCTGGGTTCCAGCAATTCTCCTGCCTCAGCCTCCCGAGTAGCTGGGACTACAGGCACGTGCCACCACGCCCAGCTAATTTTTGTATTTTTAGTAGAGACGGGGTTTCACCGTGTCGACCAGGATGGTCTCGATCTCTTGACCTCGTGATCCACCCGCCTCGGCCTCCCAAAGTGCTGGGATTACAGGCGTGAGCCACCACGCCCGGCTCTCAGTGCCTTTTAAAAGTTCGGCAGGAGCCGCAGTGGCTCAGGCCACTTGTCCTGGCGCTTGAAGAGGCGAGGCTATGCGTTCAAAGCCAACCTGGGCAGTATAAGCTACGTCTCATTCATTAAAAAAATAAATAAATAAAATAAAAGTTAGGTGGTTTTCTTTTAAAAAGCTCATGTTTTTGAAAAGTAGAATTTATGAGTACAACATCTGTTCATTATTTGCACATAAAATAAAGCCATTTAAAAAGTAACAAAAAAAGATTATGGTAAGTACATAAATCAATAACAGAGGCACGTATATCATCAGGCATTATGTATCACACATAACCATACGTGCTGTAGTTTTTACGCGACTGGCAATGAAGTAGGTTTGTTTACACCAGCATCACCACACACACGAGCAATGTGTAACGTGCTGTGCTATGATGTTAACACAGCTCTGATGTCCCTAGAGATAGGATGTCACTAGGAATTTTTCACCTTCTTATAATGTTATGGTCTAATTACGTCACAAGTGTCATCCATCGTTAACTGAAACATCACGATGCAGTGCAGGACTGTAAGCATATCTTCTACTGGTCCTGCTTCTCTGGTTGAAACATGACTGATACAACACACAAATGCAAATTGTCTCTCATGGGATACTTCTATGGGTCTTAGGAGATCCTAAGCAGAGATGTATCCCTGGGGAATTTCTGCACTGCGTCATTCCCTTATACACATGAGATGCTCTCTGGAAGGCCTCTTGTGGCTTTATCTTAGCCCTCAACTTCTAGTGAAGCATCCAACGTGGCTTCTTTCTTGTAGGCTGTCCTCACTGATAGGGAGTCCTCTTGCATAAAGCCCTTTGCAGATGACTCAAACCCACATCTGCTTCTTCTGGGATGAGGGGAGCTCACATACCCACTCACCAAATCGTGAAGCTGCACCTTGAAGCCACCCCACCTTACCTGTCATCAGGAGCAACTTCTGCTACCTTCCCACCACTGAACCTCTCTAAATAATAGTCGCACAAAAGTGTCTGTATCTTCTTCAGAAGGGGACGTAGGTGAGGTTCTTTCAAACACTTTTTTGTTCCCTTCGCTGTTTCAGATTTACAGGCTCCCATAGCTGAGCAAGCATACGGCCAAGAAGTAAGACTCTGTACACCTTTAGCAAGCAGTGTTCAATTTCTCCAAAGTGACTTCTTGTTTCACCTCTCACTTGAAATCAGGGAGGGAGGGGAGATACCCCAGCAATCTTTTTTTTTATTAAATGGTCTTTTTCTGTTGCCCTAGATAGAGCACAGTGGTGTGATTGTAGCTCACTGTAGCCTCTATCTCCCGGGGTCAAGCAATCCTCTCACTTCAGCCTCCCTAGTAGCTGGGACTACAGACATGCACCAAAATGCCCAGCTAATTATATTTTTTTTTATTTTTAATAGAGACGATGACTTGCTATGTTGCCCAGGCCAGTCTCGAACTCCTAAGCTCAAGCAATCTTTCTGGCTTGGCCTCTCAAAGCACTGGGATTACAAATGTGAGCCACCACACCCAGACCCCAGCAATCTCGATTCACAAATTCTTTCGAAGAATTTGTCTCTGCAATCCTGTAATCACCAGCAGGTTCTTCCTGCCTTCTACACAGGGAAAACCAATTCACTGAGACTACAGCCTAGCAGTAAAGAAAGAGTTTCGTTGAAAGGAGGCTAACCCATGTATTAGAGCCAGAGGTATCACTCAAATAAATCTCCCTGAAGGCTCCAAGTTCAGGGGTTTTCAAGGATAGTTGGTGATCAGAGGGCTAGGGATTGGGGGATATTGATTGATTGGGGTAAAATCATAGGGGTGTGGAAAATGGTCCTCATGCGCTGAGGTGGCCTTTGGATAAGGCCACAGGACTGATGGAGTCATGAGTTGCAGGTCTGGCTGGAGTCAGCTGGTCATGAGAAATGTAAAATCTGAAAAAAATCTCAAAGCCCAATCTTGGGTTCTGTAATAGTAGATGTTATCTACAGGAGTAATTGAGGAAGTTACAAATGTGACCTCCAGAACAACGGCTGGTTATCATTTAACTTTACCTACATTTTACCAGAATTCAGGCCCCTCTCGTAATCCTAACCTGTGGCCTTTCAATAGTTTTACAGAGGTGGTTTAGTTTTAGGAAAGGGCTATTATCATCTTTGCTGTAAGGTATAAATTATATCTTTGCTGTAAAGTATAAATTAAATGCCTCCCAAAGTTTGTTTGGCCTACACTGAGGAATCACCAAAGACAACTTGTAGGTTACAAGCAAAGTGGAGTCAACTATGTCAGATTTCTCTTCCTGTCATAACTTTGCAAAGGTGGTTTCAGTCAGTCTCTATCTTTTCCTGATTTGAGCTGTTGATAATTGTTTTTAGACCAGTTTGGAAAGTCCCGTGGGGTATGCTAACAACCTTCTTTGGAATATAGGATTTCTTAACACCTAGTGTTGTCAGCTTTAGATTTTAGCCAAAATTCTGAGTCGACCAAAAAAAAAACAAAAACTCTTTCTAATATTTTATTGTACTCATCACTGAGTAGATTTTTGCGCCCCCAAAAAAATCAGTTATTCTTAGGTGAGCTTCTGTGATGATTAATTTCACGTGTCAGCTTAACTGTGCCAGAAAATAACCAGATATCTGGTTAAGCATTACTTCTGAGTGTGTCTGTTCAGGTGTTTCCACTAGAGATTAGTATTTAAATTTGTGGACTGAGTGAAGCAGATGCCTGACATGGCTGGGCATCAATAAAAGTCCAAACAGAACAGAAAGACAAAGGAAGGAACTGTTCTCTCTTTCTCTCTCTCTCTTTCTCTCTCTCTCTCTCTCTCTCTCTCTCTCTCTGTCTCGCCACCCCTGTCTCTCTCTCTCCTGACTGTTGGAGCTGGGATATCAGTCTTCTCCTGCCCTCGGACTGTGACTTACAACATCAGCACTCCTGATTCTTGGGTCTTCAAACTTGGCTGGAACTTATACCATCAGACCTCTAGTTCTCAGGACTTTGGACTTAGACCAGAACTCACACCACTGATTCTTCAGGTTCTCAGAATTCTGGGCTCAGACTGGACTACATCATCAGGTTTCCTGAGTCTCCAGCTTACAGGTACCAGACTGTGGGACTTCTCAGCTTCCAATATCATATGAGCCAATTCCTCATGATAAGTATATTTCCGTATCCTATTGAGTCTGTTTCTATGAAGAACTCTGACTGATACAGATTTCGGTACAAAGGACTAAGCTCTGATTTTTATCTTGCCCAAATTCCTACCTAAGGGGTCTAGGAAGTCATGCCCTACAAACCATAAGTTCTCATCAGATGGGTTTTATTTGATCCTATGTATCATGACTTACTTTTCAATCTGACTCTGGCATAACATTATGAGACAAGGAAAAAAATATTTAACCCCAAAATATATTTCCTGGCCATACCTTGAAATTGCCCTGCGAAGTCTCTTGTGGAAAAAATCCACATTCTATAGAGAATCCCCTTTCCCCTTTGTTTTCCTTTGTTTCTTTCCAGATCCAGGAGATACTCGACCAAGAGCCAGGCACCCTTTTAGGTCTGATAAGAAACATTTTACAACCTGCTCTCTCTCTGAAGTCTGCTATCTGAAAGCTTGCTCTGCACAATAAAACTTAGACTCCACAATCAACCTCAACACTTCTTTCTAACAATCCCAGGTCTTTGTTATGGGTTGAACTATGTCTCCTAAAAAAAAGATAAGTTGAAGTCCTAACCACCAGTACTGCAGGATATGACCTCATTTGGAAATAGGGTCATTGAAGCTGTAATTAGTTAAAGATGAGGTCATTCTGGAGTACTGTGAGCCCCTAATCCAACATGACTGGTGTCCTTACTGGAAGATGATCATGTGAAAAAAAGACACAGGGAAAATGCCATTGGAAGACACTTGAAGAGAGAGGATTTGAGTAATCGTTTACAATCCGAAGAACACATGGAGCTCTTGGAAGCTGGGAGAGATGAATGGAACAGATCCTCCCAGAAGGAACCAAGCCTGCCAACACCTTGACCTTGGGCCTCTAGAACTGTCGGACAATACATTTCTGCTGTGTTTAACCACCAAGTTTATGGTACGTGGTTAGGGCAGACTAGAAAATTAATACCGGTCAAACAAATTCAACCAATTGTCAACCAGAAAATATTTAAATTTACCTGTAGCCTGGAAGCCCCCACTTCAAGTCGTCCCACCTTTTTTAACAAAACCAATGTATTCCTTTCTTTTCTCTTTTTTCTTTTTTTTTTTTTTTTGAGAGACGGAGATTGACTCTTATTACCCAGGCTGGAGTGCAATGGTGCGATCTCAGCTCACTGCAACCTCCGCCTCCCGGGTTCAAGCGATTCCCCTGCCTCAGCCTCCCAAGTAGCTGGGATTACAGGCATGCGCCACCATGTCCCCGCTAATTTTGCATTTTTAGTAGAGATGGAGTTTCTCCATGTTGGTCAGGCTGGTCTCGAACTCCCAACATCAGGCGATCTGCCCACCTTAGCCTCCCAAAGTGCTGGGATTATAGGCGTGAGCCACCACACACCGAAAACCAATGTATTTCTTAAGTGTATTTGATTGATGTCTCATGCCTCCCTGAAATATATAAAACCAAGCTGTGCCCCAATCACCATGGGCACCTGTTCTCAGGACCTACTGAGGGCTGTGACATGGGACATGGTCACTCATATTTGGCTCAGAATAAATCTCTTAAAATATTTTACAGAGTTTTACTCTTTTTGTTGACAATATTTTAGTGCCCAAATACATGGGGCCTCAGAGAAGACTCAGGACACTGAAAGAGTTGCCCCAAACCAGAGCTAAGGTACCAGCAGGGGCCCATTGAAACCCCGTTGAGTTCAAGCTTCTCCTCCAGTGGAACTGGCAAGTCCTCCTGAGCCCCATCCCTCCCTTTGGCTGAAGGTCCTCGATTTATTCTCAGCTGGTTTTCTCCTAGGAAGTTATTGCTTAAGGATCCTAATTCTAGTTCAGAGATGCATTCTAAAGGGAATTCTCTATTGCTTTTTTCCTAAAATTTATCTTGATTTGGTTTGTCTATGTGCATTTGCATGAAAAACTGAACTGTTGTTTTCACAGCTAGATGAGAAACTGAGCTTTTCAGCTCCGAAGAGAAAGGGCATTTGCTCCTCTCAGCCAAAAGCCGCCCTGCAGGGAAATCGCAACAAATTCCTACACTCTGGGGCCATGGCAACCGAGGCCTCCACAATTTGACCATTCTCTCACTACCCCCTGCCAGGGATCCTATCTGGTGTGCTCAATGCAATCCCTGTTGCACTGAAAACAGGTTACCCTATCTTATCAACCTTTACGCAGAATCGAATCGCTCCACTCCTCTTTACCTTAACTGCAACCCAACCGTTTCTTTAAAATTATGTCCTCTCAAAATGAGGCTACTAAGTTGCAAGGAGATGGGAAGTGGTGAAAAGAGGAAAGTCAGCATTTTTGTTATTGTTATTTTCCTTGCTGACTCCAGACCATTGTTTCTTCGTCATAGAAAAAATGGTTTCTTTAGGCTGGGCACGGTGGCTCACGCCTTTAATCCCAGCACTTCGGGAGGCCAAGGCAGGGGGATCACAAGGTCAGGAGTTCGAGACCAGTCTGGCCAACATAGTGAAACTCCGTCTCTACTAAAAATACAAAAAATTAGCCGGCTATGGTGGCGTGTGCCTGTAATCCCAGCTACTTGGGAGGCCAAGGCAGGAGAATTGCGTGAATCTGGGAGGCAGAGGCTGCACTGAGCCAAGATTGTGCCATTGCACTCCAGCCCAGGCCACAATGTGAGACTCCGTCTCAAAAAAAAAAAAAAAGAATGGTTCCTTTTATGGATAGTGATGATGACTACGCGACGTGGTGAATGTAATTACTGTCACTGAATTATACACTTAAACATGGTTAAAGTGATAAACTTTTTATTATGTACACTTTATCACAATAAAAATGATAGCCTCCCTAAAATGGCTTCTTTGAGGCACATGCCACCTGCCCATCCCACCCACTACCCCTTCTCATCACTGTCATCTTCAAACCTTTTCCCTCCCTCTCAGTGATCCGAGATTTTGCCCAGAACTCAGTCCGTCTTCTCTCTTCCAAGTTAGATATCACAACAGCAAAAATTAATTAAAGATCAAAATGTGAAACCAAATAATTAAAGCTGGGTTAAGAGAGGGCCGGCCACAGTGTCTCATGCCTTTGGGAGGCCACGGTGGGTGGATCACCTGAGGTCAAGAGTTCGAGACCAGCCTGGCAATGTGGCAAAATCCCGTCTCTACTAAAAATACAAAAATTAGCCAAGCATGATGGTGCACACTTGTAATCCCAGCTACTCAGTAGGCCAAAGCATGAGAATCACTTGAACCTAGGAGGAGAAAGTTGCAGTGAGCCGAGATCATGCCATTGTACTCCAGCCTGGGTGACAGAGAGAGACTGTCTGTAATTAATTAATTAATTTAAAATATAAAGTTATTAGAAAAAAAAATTTTGAAAAATACAAGTAAATCCCAAGCAGGTGATTCTAGGTAAAACACCAAAATCTATAATAAGGGGGAGAATGACAGTTTTGACTTTATTAAAACTTAAAATGAGGAGAGCAGATTGGGGAGATGTTGGTCAAAAGATACAAAATTTCAGTTGGAGAGGAAGAATAAGTTCCAGAGATCTATTGTGCAACAAGGTGATTGTACTTAATAACAGTATATTCAGGCCGGGGGCCGTGGCTCATGCCTGGAATCCCAGCACCTTGGGAGGTCAAAGCAGGTGGACCACTTGAGGTCAGGAGTTTGAGACCAGGTTGGCTAACATGGTGAAACCCTGTCTCTTCTAAAAACACAAAATTAGCCGGGCCTGGTGACACACCCCTGTAATCCCAGCTACTTGGGAGGCTGAAGCAGGAGAATCGCTTGAATCCAAAAGGCAGAGGTTGCAGTGAGCCAAGATGGCACCATTGTACTCCAGCCTGGGCAACAAGAGCAAAACTCTGTCCAAAAAAAAAAAAGTGACAATGTATTGTATTCTTGAAAATTGCTAAGAAAATAGATTTTGCCTTTCGTCCTTGGACACTACGGAGAAAGCATCATTAAAGTCTCTTTTTTTCCCTGCGGTCATGTCTAAGTCACAGTCTCTTAAAGAGCCTGAATAGCTGAGGAAGCTCTTCATTGGAGGGTTGAGCTTTGAAACAACCAATGAGAGCCTGAAGAGCCATTTGGAGCCATGGGGAACACTTAGGGACTGTGTGGTAATGAGAGATCCAAACACCAAGAACTCCAGGGGCTTTCGGTTTGTCACCTATGCCACTGTGGAGGAGGTGGATGCAGCCATGAATTCAAGGTCACAAGGTGGATGGAAGAGTTGTGGAACCAAAGAGACGCGTCTCATGAGAAGATGCTCAAAGACCAGGTGCCCACTTACCTGTGAAAAAGATATTTGTTGGCAGCATTGAAGAAAACCCTGAAGAACACTGAAGAGATTCTTTTGAACAGTATGGAAAAATTGAAGTGACTGAAATCATGACTGACCGAGGCAGTGGCAAGAAAAGGGGCTTTGCTTTTGTAACCCTTGGTGACCGTGACTCCGTGGATAAGATTGTCATTCAGAAGCACCATACTGTGAATGGCCATGGCTGTGAAGTTAGGAAAGCCATGTCAAAGCAAGAGATGGCCAGTGCTTCACCCAGCCAAAGAGGTCCAAGTGGTTCTGGAAACTTTGGTGGTGGTCGTGGAGGTGGTTTCAGTGGGAGTGACAACTTTAGTCATGGAGAAAACTTCAGTGGTCGTGGTGGCTTTGGTGGCATCAGTGGCAGTGGTGGATATGGTGGCAGTGAAGATGGCTGTAATGGATTTGGAAATGATGGGAGCAAATTTTGGAGGTGGTGGAAGCTACAGTGATTTTGGCAGTTACAACAATCAGTTTTCAAAGTTTGGACCCATGAAGGGTGGAAACTTTGGAGGCAGAAGCTCTGGCCCCTGTGGTGGTGGTGGCCAATACTTTGCCAAACCACAAAACCAAGGTGGTTATGGCGGTTCTGGTAGCAGTAATAGCTATGGCAGTGGCAGGAGATTTTAATTAGGAACCAAAGCTTAGCAGGAGAGGAGAGCCAGAGAAGTGACAGGGAAGCTACAGGTTACAACAGATTTGTGAACTCAGCCAAGCACAGTGGTGGCAGGGCCTAGCTGCTACAAAGAAGACACGATTTAGACAAATACTCATGTGTATGGGCAAAAAAACCCTCAAGGACTGTATTTGTGACTAATTGTATAACAGGTTATTTCAGCTTCTATTCTGTGGAAAGTGTAAAGCATTCCAACCAAGGGTTTTAATGTAGACTTTTTTTTTTTGCATCCATGCTGTTGATTGCTAAATGTAATAGTCTGATCGTGATGCTGAATAAATATCTTTTTAAAAAAGAAAGAAAGAAAGTAAGTAAGTAGATTTTAAGTGTGCTCACTCCCACACACAAATATGTGAGGTACCGCATATGTTAATTAACTCATTTGCCCATTCTATAATGTATATATATTTCAAAACAACATGTTGTACATTGTAATGTATACAATTTGTATTTATCAATTAAAAAAAAAACAAGCTAGGCACAGTGATGCACACCTGTGGTCCCAGCTACTCAGGAGGTTGAGGCAGGAGCATCACTTGAGTACAGCAGGTTGAGGCTACAATGAGCTGTGATCGCACCACTGCACTCCAGCCTGGGCAAAAAGAGTGAGTCCCTTCCTCTAAAACACACACACACACACACACACACACACACACACACACACACACACACAATTTTTTAAAATTTAAAATGCATGACTAGAAAGGAAAAAAAACTCATAATGTTTTAAGAAAACAAATAATATAAAACATTTGCAACATATATGACTGACAAATAAGCAGGCAGCATGTGCCTCAAAGAGTGTCAACAGATTGATGAGAAAAAAGACAGTGAAAGAACCCTGACAGAGTGGTTAGCCAAAGGATATAAACATGTAACTCGGAGGAAACACAAATAACTGACTTGAGAAGATGCTCAAAGACAGTACTAGTCTGGAAAGCACACTGACAAAGCTATAGCATCCCTCTTCCCCACAAAAATAGTAGTAATAATAATTAGCCAGAATTTAAAACATTGAGAACACATGGAGCTGAGAAGGACCTAGGACCAGCAGCCTCATTAATTGCCAGTGGGGGTAAAATTGCTTCAGCCTTTTGGAAAAGTAATCCAGTGGTATCTATTAACATTTTTGATCCGGCATATGTGTTGGCTCACGATTCCCACTTTTAGGAATCTATTGTAGAGAAACAGCATACATGCACAAAAATGTTCACTGTGGTGTTTTATTTCATCTCCCACGCTATTACTCCCAAATCTTTTCCTCTACACGTCCCTCACTTCAGGGCTCTCATTATTTGGGTTTCTTCTTGCCTACTTCTGGCTAACTCTCTTTCCGGACACCTTTTTTCTTCCCCTGAAACCACACTGTAACATCCTCTTCCTCCATCCTTCCTGCCATTTGATTTCTCTGTTATTGCAACTAACTTCATGTGGGCTACTGCCTAAAATGAGGCAATAGCACAGACTGAAGTCACTAAAAATGTGTGGCCTCCTGCCTCACCCAAGCTTGCAGGGCTGCCCAGCAATGTCGTGCCTCTAGGCAGATGCCTCTCTTTCCCCTTTGTGATTATTCAAAAATTCTGCTGTACACAGACCCCCCCACAAACCTATTATTTCCTCTCTCCTTCTTAGCACATGACCTTATATTTGATTTCACTGAGAAAATGAAGTTCACCAGGCAAGAACAGTTGACTTCCCTATCGCTTACAGTAAACACATCAGAATCCTCACCCACCTTTCCTTCTTCCAGGGGAAGGGGCATTCTTTCTACCCAAGGTTACTTCTTCCAGATGTCCAGTCAATAAGTAAGACAATAAAAGAACCCTGATCTGGTTCATATTCATCCACTGCCTCAAGGATCTCGGTCTATATAATCTGTTGCTTCCTGGAGCTTCCCTGTCATTTCTCTGGTTCTCCTCTCCTGCTAATCTTTGTTTCCTAATTAAAATCTCCTGCCCCTGCCATAGCCACTGCTGCTACTGGAACCACCACAGGCAAGTTTCATATTCATCCACTGCCTCAAGGGTCTTGGTCTATAAGGCATCCTCTCTCACACCCTTTTTTTTTTTTTGAAACAAAGTCTCACTCTGTCACCCAGGCTGAAGTGCAGTGGCACGATTTCGGGTCACTGCAACCTTTATCCCCCAGCTTCAAGTGATTCTCGTGCCTCAGCCTCCTGAGTAGCTGGGACTACAGGCATGTGCTACCACACCTGGCTAATTTTGGTATTTTTAGTAGAGACAGGTTTTCACCATGTTGGCCAGACTGGTCTCAAACTCCCAGCCTCAAGTGATCTGCCTGCCTTGGCCTCCCAAAGTGCTGGGATTACAGGCGTGAGCCATCGCATCTGGCCACACTCACATGCATTTTTAATCTCTCCTTTTCAACATAATTTTTTTTTACCTCAAGTACAAAATGTGCTACTGTTTTCTATCCGTATTTTAAGATATATTGACCTTACACATAACTCTACTTAGATATTATCTCTTTCCTTCCTCTCTTAACCAAACTTCGTAAGAGGGCCATCTAAACTCATTGTTTCCACTTCCTTATCTTGTATTGTTTATCAGCCTGCTGAAATTTCACCTGTCACCACGACACCAGTGAAGGATGATAAGCGTGACCTTCATATTGCCATTCCCATTTAATACTCCCCTCTCGTTATGTTACTTTACTACTCTTTGGCATTTGCTTCTAAAGAGTGCTCCCTCCCCCTTGAAAACCACTTTTTCTTTAGATTTTATTACATCATTTTTGTGCTCATTCCTCTGTGCCAGGAGTTTTCTTCCCTTCTCTTTATTCTCTTTCCCTTCTCAGTGCTAATATAGAAATAAAGACTTTACTATCATCAAAACTTTGCCATGTGAGAGCATTACTGGCAAGAGAAAGATGTGTCTTGTAGATGTTAAACGTGAAGAATCTGAAAGACCTCCTTCTAAGTAAAAACCCCTCATTACCCTTCAAAAATGGAACCAGAAGTGAAGTCATCATAATCATGAAGAGCCTGGGGTTCACCTTATCTCTGCCTTGTGAGGAAATAAAGAAATAGGCACCCAAATTTATAAGGCGCTGGAGAGTTTAAATTGGTGGGGCTCTCACGCCAGTTAGAATGGCGATCATTAAAAAATCTGGAGACAACAGATGCTGGAGAGGATGTGGAGAAATAGGAACACTTTTACACTGTTGGTGGGAGTGTAAATTAGTTCAACCATTGTGGAAGACAGTGTGGCGATTCCTCAAGGACCTAGAAATAGAAATTCCATTTGACTCAGCAATCCCATTACTGGGTATCTATCCAAAGGATTATAAATCATTCTATTATAAAGACATATGCACACGAATGTTCACTGCGGCACTGTTTACAATAGCAAAGACCTGGAAGCAACCCAAATGCCCATCGATAATAGACCGGACAAGGAAAATGTGGTACATATACACCATGGAATACTACGCAGCTATAAAAAAACGATGAGTTCATGTCCTTTGTAGGGACACGGATAACGCTGGAAACCATCATTCTCAGCAAACTGACACAAGAACAGAAAATCAAACATCGCATGTTCTCACTCATAGGAGGGTGTTGAACAATGAGAACACATGGACACAGGGAGGGGAGCATCACACACTGGGGTCTGTTGTTGGGGGGAATAGAGGAGGGAAAGCAGGGGGTAGGGAGGTTGGGGAGGGATAACATGGGGAGGCATGCCAGATACAGGTGACAGGGGGATGGAGGCAGCAAACCACATTGCCTTGTATGTACCTATGCAACAATCCTGCATGAACTGCACATGTACCCCAGAACCTAAAGTGCAATTATATATATACATATATAAAATTTTAAATGCAAATTGCACTGACTCAGTGAATTCCCCCAATATAGTCACACATGTGCAAAATATATTAAAAGGATGTTTATGTAAAATCTGTAGTAAAAATCACAGGAGCAAGAACAGATAAAACAATTTTTAAAAAGAAAAACAAAGTTGGAGGACTATACTTCCCTACAGTCTTACTTATAGACTTTCTATAAAATCACAGTGGGGTAGAAGTGACAGGATATATGTATTTTTAAAAGGAACAGAAGAGAAATGCAGAAATAAACCCACGTGTTGGCCAGGCACGATGGCTCACGCCTATAATCCCAGCACTTTGGGAGGCCGAGGCAGGTGGATCACCTGAGATTAGGTGTTCAAGACCAGCCTGGCCAACATGGTGAAATCTCGTCTCTACTAAAAATACAAAAATTAGCAGGGCGTGGTGGTGCAGGCTTGTGATCCCAGCTACTCAGGATACTGAAGCAGGAGAATCACTTGAACCCAGGAGGAGAAGGTTGCAGTGAGCAGAGATCACGCCACTGCACTCCAGCCTGGACAACAGAGCAAGACTCTTGTTCAAAAAGAAAACAAACAAAAAAACAAACAAACAAAAACATATGTTCATGATCAGTTGATTTTCAACAAAAGATTCAATGGAGAAAGAATATTTATTTCAATAAACGGTGCTAAAATAATTGGGCATTTATAAGGGAAAAAAAACCCCAACCCATATTTCACACTATGTATAAAAGTTAAATTAAAAATAGGCTGGATGCTGTGGCTCATGCCTGTAATCCCAGCAGCCCAGAAGACCGAGGCTGGAGGATCGCTTAAGGCCAGGAGATCAAGACAAGTCCGACCAACATGGTGAAACCCCAACTCTATAAAAAAAATTTTTTTTTAATTGACCCGGCATGATGGTATTTACCTGTGGTTCCAACTAGCTGTGAGGCTGAAGCCAGAGGATTTTGAGCACTGGCTGAGGCTGCAGTGAACTATGATGGTAGCCCTGCACTCCAGCCTGGGTGACAGAGCAAGACCATCTCTTAATAAAAAGGAAAAAAAAAAAAAAACGTTAAATAGAAACCCATTGCCGACCTAAATGTAAAACCTAAAACTGTAAAATTTCTAGAAGAAATCATTAATGCAACTTTTGTGGCCTTGGACTGGGCAAAGATTTCCTTAACAACATACAAAAAGAACAAACTATAATGCAAAAGATTGAATAGAAAAAAACAACTATTTCTCCCATGCTACACTCTCACAACAGAATGCTTTTGTGATTAAACGTGTAGGGATTTTTCCCTACACACCAAACAAGCAATCCATTCTGCAGTAGATTCTCCAGAGGTCATCAGCTGAGTGTCCTCTAACTCAGTTCAATTCCGATACTATCTACCTGGAGATAGCATCGGATCCCACAGGGTCAGGGCTCAGCCCCACAAGGCTGTCTCCCACTTCCAATGCCAGTCACAAGCCCAGGATGTGGCCTGAGTTTCTGACTGACTGGCTTTAAATCTGGATATCCCTGACACCCTCCTCAGCTCCAGCTTGCTGGAGTGGCTCACAAAACTCAGGAAAACACTTAATGTTCACTCATTTATTTTAAAGAATATTACAAAGGATACAGATGAACAGCCAGATGGAAGAGCTACATGGGGTAAGGCATGTGATTCAGCTGTCCAGAACCTTTTAGAACCAGTTTTTTCGGGTTTTTATGGAAGCTTCATTACATAGGCATAATTGATTACATCATTGGCCATCACTGATGGCCACTGATCAACTCAACCTTCAACATCCCTGGAGTTAAGGGGTGGGGCTAAATGTTTCAGCCCTTACTGGTGACCACCCCCCATCCTGAAACTATCTAGAAGCCCTAGTCACCAGTCATTTATTAGCATTCATAAGATACTCTTAACCACTCGGGAGATCCCAAGGATTTTAGAATGTTAAGAAACGGGAGGAAGACCAAATATACATAGTCAGACGCACGCAACAATGTTTCTGTCAACAACGAACCATATATTCAACTGTGTTCCCATAAGACTGTAATGGAGCTGAAAATTTTCTATTCCCTCGTGATGCCTGAAATCATAGCTCAAGGCACTGCACGAACACTCATGCATTTGTGGTGAGGCGGGCACAAACAGACTCAGTGGGCTGCCAGTCACATAAAAGTATAGCACATCAATTACACGTAAGACTTAATAATGATAATAAAAAACTGTTACTGTTTATGTATTTAGTACACTTTTGATTTTTTAGAGATGGGGTCTGGTATGTTGCCCAGCCTGGAATGTGGCGACTATTCAGCAGCACAATCATATCACTCAACAGCCTCAACCTCCTGGGCCCAAGGGATCCTCCCATCTCAGCCTCCCAAGCAGCCTGGATTACAGGCACATGCCATGGCACCCAGCTATTTCTTACATTTTTAATCATTATTTTAGAAGCTATTTCTTCTACTTATTAAGAAAAAAGAAGTTAACTGTAAAACAGCCTCAGGCCAGTCCTTTAGGAGGTACTGCAGAAGAAGGCACTGTTATAATAGCGGGTGTCAGCTCCATGCCTTACTTCCCAAAACCTTCCAGGGGGACAAGATGTGGAGCTGGAAGACAGTGATACTGATGATTCTGGCCCTGTGTAGGCCTAGGCTAACATGTGTACTTGTGTCTTGTTTTTTAACAAAAGAAGTTTAAATTTTTTAAAAAAGAAGTTTAAAAATAGAAAAAAAGCTTATAGAATAAGGATATAAAGACAAACATTTTGTGTAACTGTACAATGAGTTTGTATTTTAAGCTAAGTGTATTCCAAAAAGAGTAAAAAAAAAAAAATTAGCTGGGCATGGTGGCACACACCTGTAGTCTCAGCTACTCAGGAGGCTGAGGCATGAGAATCGCTTGAACCTAGGAGGCAGAGGTTGCAGTGAGCTGAGATAGTGCCACTGCACTCCAGCCTGGGTGACAGAGCTAGACTCTGTCTCAAAAAACAAAACAAACAAACAAAAAAATGTAAAAAATTTTTTTTAAATGTAAAAGTTTATAAAGTAAAAAAGTTACAGTAAGCTAAGTTTATTGTAGGGTCCAGCCCTACAGGGTCGTTTGAGCCCCTCTCTGCTGGTGTGGAGACTAGAAACTAGAAATAAAACACACAAGACACAGAGATAGAGAAAAGAGAGTTTGGGCCCGGGGGTCCACTGCCACCCAAAGAGCGGAGTCCGGCAGTGGCCCCGAGTGCCTGGACGCTCTGACTTTTATTGAGTACAAAGCTGGGGGCGGGGTAGGTAGGGCGTGGCATTGGTGATCAGTGATAGGGTCAGTTACGTGTCATATAGGTGGGGGCCCAAGACTTTCTGGTAGCCGAGATGAGGTAAGGAGCATAATGTGTCAGCACTTTTCCATACTTGTCAAGAAAGAACAAAGACATTAAGATTTATATTACTTTTACTGATTATCTCTTCTAAGAAAAAAGGAACCAGGTGCAAAAGCGGAACATGAGACTGGACATAGATCGTGACCGCTGAAGCACAGCCTCACATAGAGACAGTTAAGGCCCTGATGTCTGCGGGCCTACCTGAGAGCCGCCAGGCCCTCGGAGAGCTTGGAGGAGCGGGATTTTCTCCTAACTCCCCTGAGGATGAGACCTCTCATCTTGGACGTCTCCTTCCCTGGCTGGCTAAACAGCGGGTGCTTTCCCAGCGCTGGTGCTGCCACACAGCTGAGATGCCCTCCAGCAGCCCTTACAGGGGGTGACAGAGGGCTTAAAGGGTCTTGTCTTAGGGTCATTCACATTTACCACCTGAGAGACACTAGTAAAAGAATTAGGATCACCTATGTATAACTAAGATCTCCTATGAATAACTAATAACTACTACAGTTATATTTCTAGTTACTTTCTTCTTCATTATTTATATGGAAATAGGCTGAGGCTTCTGGCTCCTGCCTCAGCACTTATGGGGTCTCTCCCCTACAGGTTATTTCATTACTTCACTTACTGTAGCTTAAGTGTACAATATGTATAAAGTCTGTAGTAATGTGCAGTAATGCCCTAGGCCTTTACATTCACTTACCGATTGGTAATTCAGAGCAACTTCCAGTCTGCAAGTTCCATTCATGGTAAGTGTCGTATACGGGTGTGCCATTTTTATCTTTTTTTTTTTGGAGACAGGGTTTTGCTCTTGTTACCCAGGCTGGAGTGCACGGCACAATCTCAGCTCACCACAACCTCCCCCTCCCGGGTTCAAGTGATTCTCCTGCCTCAGCCTCCCAAGTAGCTGAGATTACAGGTATACACCACCACACCCGTCTAATTTTGTATTTTTAGTAGAGACAGGTTTTCTCCATGTTGGCCAGGCTGGTCTCGAACTCCTGACCTCATATGATCCCCCCTCCTCACCCTCCCAAAGGGCTGGGACTACAGGTGTAAGCCACCACGCCTGGCCCATTTTTTATCTTTTATACTGTAATTTGCAAGCTTCATTCATGGTAAGTGTCATATACAGGTATACCATTTTTTATGTTTTATACTGTATTTTACTGTATTTTTTTCTATGCTTGGATGTGTTTAAATACATAAATACTTGCCCTTGTGTTATAATTGTCCAGTGTTTAGTACAGTAACACGCTGTGCAGGTTTGTAGCCTAGGAGCAATAGGCTGTCCCATATAGGCCAGGTATGTAGTAGGCTACACCATCTACGTTTGTGTAAGCACATTCTATGATGTTTCCACATTGATGAATTTGCCTAACAATGGATTTCTCAGAAGGTATCCTTGTCATCAAGTGACACACAACTATACATCTACCATATGATGCAGCCATGTCACTTTCTAGGTATTTAGCCGAGAAAAAAAAAAAAGACTATGTTCATTCAAAGAGTCGTATCCAAATGTTCATAACAGCTTTATTTTTAATAGCCAAAAGCTGGAAACAAATGTCCATCAATGAGTAAATGGATAAACAAATCATAGAATATTAACAATAAAAAGGAGTAAAGTATTGATGCATATAACAACATGGATGAATCTCAGAATAATTATGCTGAATGAAAGAAGCCAGGAAAAAAAAGTACATACTGCTTGATTCTATAAAACTCTATAAACTGTAAAACTCTAGAAGATGCAATCTAATATATAATGACAGAAAGTGGATTGGATTTTCCTGGGGTAATGAGTGTTGAGGGACAGGGAGGAAAGAGGGAGGAATTATAAAAAGTCATGCAGAAACTTTTGTGGGAAATTGTATAGTCACTATGCTGATTGTAGTGATGATTTCATGGATAATACATCTATCAAAACCTACCAAATTTTACTGTTTAAATATGTTTTACTTATTGTATGCCAATTGTATCTCAATCAAGTTATTTTTTAAAGGAGGAAGTGCCAGGCACTGCAGTTCATGCCTGTAATCCCAGAGACTCAGGAGGCCAAGGCAGGAGGATCACTGGAGCCCAGGAGTTCAAGACCAGCCTGGGCAACATAGCAAGACCCCAACCCTAAAATTAAATACATGTGTGTGTGTGTGTATGTGTGTACGTGTATACACATACAAACACACACATATTTTAAGGGAAGAGTGATATAAATATAAATATATATATTTTAAAATATATATACAAATTTTTAAGTGAAGAGTGATTAAGAATCTGTCACAGTAACCTAGGTGAAAAACAACAGTGGCTTGGAAAGAGTTGAAAAGTGGAGATGGAGGAAAGGGGTGAGATTTAGAATACACTTTGGTAGTGGAGACAAGAAAGTTTTCTGATGCAGTGAGTTAAAAAGGAAGGGTTGGGCACGGTGGCTTACACCTATAATCCCAGCACTTTGGGAGGCCAAGGCAGGAGGATTGCGTGAGCCCAGGAGTTCCAGATCAGCCTGGGCAACATAGTGAGACCCCCATCTCTATTTGTGTTTTCTTTTTAAAGGCAGAAATCAGAAATTTCTTGGCTTTGGTATTTAAACCACTGAGCAGATGGTAAGGCCATTTCCTGAGGTGGGGAAGATGGGAGTACGGATATATAAGAGAACATGTTCATCCTAGCATTGTTTGTGACAGTGAGGAATAAAGGCACGCTGGGGTCCTTCATGATGAGAACGAACAAGCTAGGGTCCTTCATTAAGACAATGAAAAATAAAAGCTGGAGACTGCAGCTGATGAAAAGCTGTACCACGTGCACACAGAGCAACCTGGACAGAGCTCAACTCACGATGCTAGCAGGAAAGGTAAAGCAGTGAGGTAGAGCATTAACATCATTTAACTAAACATGATGGTGGCTCACGCCTGTAATCCAAGCACTTTGGAGGCCAAGGCAGGTGGATCACCTGAGGTCGGGAGTTCAAGACCAGCCTGACCAACATGGTGAAACCCCATCTTTAAAAAAAAAATGAAACAAAGAAAGCTACATATTTTTATAAGGATAAAAACATGTACAACAGATATATCAAACACCAAAGTATGCTCCTGTGAAGGAAAGGTGAACAAAAGTGGAGAAAATAGAATGTGAGAGAGACATATACAAACTGATCAAGACAGTGACGCACAGTCTGATTAACTCTAATCGTTGTACCGGAGATCCAAAAAAAGCATTAAAGTACAATCTAACAAAAAAGTGAAATGAACACGATTCTAAGCTTTCGCTACATTACAAGGATTATACAATCTTGTTATTTTCATTTTTCCTATAGAAATCTCAGACACCATATAGCTGTGATCTCTACAGAGTTTCTTCTTCTCTCTGGATTTTCTTCATTTAATCTTCTTTTCATTTTTTTTGAGACAGGGTCTCACTCCGCCACCCAGGATGGAGTGCAGTGGTGCAATCTTGGTTCACTGCAACCTCCGCCCCACAGGTTCAAGCAATCCTACCACCTCAGCCTCCCAAGTAGCAGGGATTAAAGGTGTGCACCCCCACACCTGGCTAATTTTTGTATTTTAGTGGAGACAGGGTTTCACCATGTTGGCCGGGCTAGTCTCAAACTCCTTGACCTCAAACTTTCTGCCTGCTTTGGCCTCTCAAAGTGCTGTGATTACAGGCATGAGCCACCATACTCGGCCAAAAAAAAAAATTGTTTTTAATTTTTATGGGTACATAGTAGGTGTTTATATTTATACGGTACATGAGATATTTTGATACAGGCATACAAAGCATAATAATCACATCAGGGTAAATTGGGTATCCATCATCTGAAGTGTCTATCATTGCCTTGTGTTACAAACATTCCAGTTATACATTTAGTTATTTTTAAATCTATAATAAATTATTGCTGACTGTAATCAGCTTGTTGTATTATCAAATACTGGATCTTATTTATTCTGTCTAACTCTATCTTTACACCCATCAACCATCCCCACTTCCCTTATGTGGTCTAATTTCTTTTTTTTTTTTCTTTTTTTTTTCAAATAGAGATGAGGTCTCACTATGTTGCCCAGGCTGATCTCAAACTCCTGAGCTTAAGTGATCCTCCCACCTCAGCCTGAGAAAGGTCTAGTTTCATTCTTCTGCATATGAATATCCAGTTTTCACAGCACTATTTACTGAAGAAACTGTCCTTTCCCCAATGTTTATTCTTCACATCTTTGTTGAAAATTAGTTCACTGTAAATGTATGGATTTATTTCTGAGTTCTCTATTTTGTTCCATTGGTCTATGTATCTATTTTTAATGCCAGTGCCATGCTGTTTTGCTTACTATAGCTCTGTAATATAATTTGAAGTCAGATTCCTCTAGTTTTTGTTTTTGTTTTTTTGCTCAGGATAGCTTTGGCTATACTGGGTTTGTGGCTCCATATAAATCTTAGGATTACTTTTTATATTTCTGTGAATAATATTTAATACAATTCCTATCATATTTTGATAGGAATTGTATTAAATCTGATCTGATGCTTTAGGTACTATGGACGTTTTAACAGTGTTGATTTTTCCAATCCATAAACATGGAATATCTTTATACTGTTTTTGTGTTCTCTTCAACTTCTTGCTCAATGTTTTATAGTTTTCATTGTACAGTTTCCACTTCTTTGGTTAATTCCTAGGTATTTTATTTTATTTGTAGCTATTGTAAATAGGATTACTTTCTTGATTCCTTTTTCACATTGTTCACTGTTGGCATATAGAAGTGCTACTGATTTTTCATAGATTGATTTTTGTATCCTGCAACTTTACTGAATTTGTTAATCAGTTTTAATAGTTTTTTGGTGAGCTCTTTACGTTTTTGCAAACATAAAATCACATCATCTACAAACAAGAATGGTTTGACTTCTTCCTTTCCAATGTGAATGCCCTTCATTTCTTTCTCTTGTCTGATTGCTCTAGCTAGGACATCCAGTACTATATTGAGGAACAGCCATGAAAATGGGCATCCTCATCATGTTCCAGATCTTAGAGGAGACACTTTGTTTTCCTCATTAAGTATAATACTAGCTGTGGGTCTGTCTCATATATGGCTTTTATTGTGTTGAGGTATGTTCTTTGTATACCAAATTTTTTTAGGATTTTTATCATGACAGGATGTTTAATTTTATCAAATGCCTTTCCACATCCATTGAACTAATCATATGGATTTGTCCTTCATTCTGTTGATATGATGTATCACATTGATTGATATGGGCATATTAAACCATCCTTGCATCCCTGGGATAAATCCCATTTTGTCAAAATGAATGATCTTTTTAATGTGTTGTTGAACTCAGTTTGCCAATATTTTGTTGGAAATTTTTGCATCAATGTCTATCAAGGATATTGGCCTGTAGTGTTTTTTGTTTGTTTGTTTGGATTTTTTTCTTTCTTTTCTTTTCCTTTTTTTTTTTTTTTTTTTTTTTTTTTTTTTTTTTTTTTTTTTTTTTTTTTTTTTTTTTTTTTTTTTTTTTTTTTTTTTTTTTTTTTTTTTTTTTTTTTTTTTTTTTTTTTTTTTTTTTTTTTTTT
>PVKV010009799.1:19261-36894 GCA_004027835.1 Alouatta palliata | reverse complement strand
CTGGATTCAAGTGATTCTCCTGCCTCTGCCTCCCATTACAGGCATGCGCCACCACATCTGGCTAATTTTGTATATTTAGTAAAGACGGGATTTCTCCTTGTTGGTCAGGCTGGTCTCAAACTTTCACCCTCAGGTGATCTGCCCACTTCAGCCTCCCAAAGTGTTGGGATTACAGGTATAAGCCACTGCACCTGGCCTGTTTGGGACTTTTTTTAAAATGTGTCTTTGGTTTTGGTATCAGGGTAACACTGGCCTCATAGAATGAGTTTCAAAGCATTCCTTCCTCGTCTATTTTTTTAAATAGTTTGAGAGATGGGCATGGTGGCTCACACCTGTCATCTCAACACTTAGAGAGGCTAAGGCAGGTGGATCACTTGCAGTCAAGAGTTTGAGACCAGCCTGGCCAAAAGAGTAAAGCCCATCTCTACTAAAAATGAAAAAATTACCCAGATGTGGTGGCCCACACCTGTAATCCCAGCTACTTAGGAGGCTGAGACATGAGGAATCACTTGAGACCAGGAGGCAGAGATTGCGGTGAACTGAGATCATGCCACTGCACTCTAGCCTGGGCAGTAGAGCAAGATGCTGTCTCAAAATAAAACAAAACATAAAATAAAAACAATTTGAATAGGATTGATATTAGTTCTTCTCTAAATGTTTGAGAAATTTCAGCAGTGAAGCCACTGGTTCCTGGAGTTTATTTTCCTGGGAGACATTTTATAACAGCTTCAACATCATTTCTTGTTATTGATCTGTTCAAGTTTTGGATTTCTTCATGCTTCAATCTTCGTAGGTTGTACCTGTTTAGGAATTTATCCATTTTTTCTAGGTTTTTCAACTTATTGTCATATAGTTGCTTACAGTATCCTCTAATCATTCTTTGAATTTCTGCTCTATTGGTTGTAATGTTTCCTTTTTTATCTCTGATTTTATTCATCTGGATCGTTTCTCTTTTTTCTTATGTAGGATGGCTAAAGATTTGCTGATTTCATCTTTTCAAAAAACCAACTCGTGCTTTCATTGATCTTTTGTATCTATCTTTTGTCATTTCAATTTCATTTACTTCTCTTCTGATTTTTATTATTTCTTTTCTTCTACTAATTTTGGGTTTGGTTTGCTCTTGCTTTTCTAGTTCTTTAAGATGCATTGCTAAGTTGTTTATTTTAGATATTTTTACTTTTTTGATGTAGGCATTTTTAGGTATAAACTTTCCTCTTAGTACTGTTTTCATTGTATTCCATAGGTTTTGGTATTATGTTTCCATTATCACTTATTTCCAAAAGTTTTTTAACTTCCTTCTTAATTTCTTCATTGGCCCACCTGTCATTCCGTAGCATATTGTTTAATTTTCATGTGTTTGTATGGTTTTCAAAGTTCTTCTTGTTTTTGACTTCTGGTTTTTTTCCACTATAATCAGAGAAGATACTTGATATGATTTCAATTTCTTTTGAACTTTTAAAGACTTGTTTTGTGGCCAAACATGTGATCTATCCTTGAAAACGATCCTTATGCTGAGGGGAAGAATGCATATTCTGCAGCCATTAGACGAAATGTTCTGTAAATATCTATTAGGTGCATTTAGTCTATAGGACAGATTAAGTCTGACGTTTCTTTGCTGATTTTCTGCCTGGATGATATGTCTAATGCTGAGCTATTATTGTATTGGGGTCTATCCCTTTCTCTAGCTCTAATATTTGCTTTATATATCCAGGTGCTCCAGTGTCAGGTACATATTTATTTGCGATTAATTGTTTTATCCTCTTGCTGAATTGACATCTTTATCATAAGGTCAAAGAGACCTTGTCTCTTTTTATAGTTTTTGTCTTAAAATCTATTTTGTCTGACATAAGTATAGCCAGTCCTGCTCATTTTGGCATGGAACATCTTTTTCCATCCCTTTATTTTCAGTCTATTTGTGTTTTTATAAGTGAAGTGTGTTTCTTGTAGGCAACAGATCATTGGGTTTTTTTTTTTTTTAATCTATTCAGTCACTCTATGTCTTTTGATTGGAGAGTTTAGTCCACTTACATTCAATATTGTTACTAACAAAACATACACCTGCCATTTTGTGATATGTCTTCTTGTGGTTTTGTGTTCTTCTCATTGTTTGGTGGTCTTCCCTTCCTTCTTTCCCTCCTTTCTGTTTTTCTCTTAGTGAAGGTGATTTTCTCTGGTGGTATGTTTCAATTTCTTGCTTTTTATTTTTTGTGTATCCGTTGTATGTTTTTTGGTTTGAGACTACCATTAGGCCTGCAAATAATATCTCATAACCCATTATTTTAAACTGTTAACAACTTAACACTAGTTGCATAAGCAAACAAAGAAGCAAAGAGAAACTAGTAAAAACTCTACACTTTAACTTCATGCCCCTACTTTTGAACTTTTTGTTGTTTCTATTTATGTTATTGTACTGTCTATGTCTTAAAAGGTTGTGGTAGCTTACTAAGTTTTTGGTTAATCTGTTAGTCTTTTTACTCAAGATATGAGTAGTTTATGCATCACAATTACAGTGTTATAATATTCTGTTTGTCTGTGCACTATTACCAGTGAGTTTTGTACCTTCAGATGATTTCTAATTGGACCTTATGTTCTTTTCTTTCAGATTGAAGAACTCCCTTTAGCATTTCTTATACAACAGGTCTAGTCTTGATTACATCCCTCTGCTTTTGTTTGTTTGGGAAAGTCATTATTTCTCCTTCATGTTTGAAGGAAATTTTCACTGGATACGTTACTCTAGGGTAAATGCTTTTTTGGTTTTTTGTTTGTTTGTTTTTTGCCTTCAGCATTTTAAATATGTCATGACACTCTCCTGACCTGCAAGGTTTCCACTGAGAAGTCTGCTGTCAGACATTGGAACTCCTTTATATGTTATTTGTTTCTTTTTTTCTTGCTGCTTTTAGGATCCTTTCTTTATCTTTGACCTTTGGAAGTTTGAATATTAAATGTAGTCTTACTTGAGTTAAATCTACTTGGTATTCTATAACCTTCTTGTGCTTGAATATTGATATCATTCTCTAGGTTTGGAGAATTCCCCATTGTTACCCCTTTGAATAAACTTTCTACCCTGATCTCTGCCTGTACCTCCTCTTGAAGGCCAGTAACAATTAGGTTTGGCCTTTTAAAGCTATTTTCTCAATCTTGTAGACATGCTTCATTCTTTTCTATCCTTTTTTCTGTTGTCTCCTCTGCCTATATATTTTCAAATAGCCTGTCTAGCTCACTAATTCTTTCTTCTGACTGATCAGTTCTGCTGTTGAGAGATTCTGATGCATTCTTCGGTATGTCAGTTGAATTTTTCAGCTCTAGAATTTCTGCTTGATTTTTCAAAATTATTTTTGTTAAATTTTTGTTCTCTTTGTTAAGTTCTTCTGATAGGATTCTCAATTCCTTCTCTATGTTATTGATGTGGTTTGGCTGTGCCCCACCCAAATTTCATCTTGAATTTAGCTCTCACAATTCCCATGTGTTGTGGGAGGGACCTGGTGGAAGGTAATTGAATCATGGGGGTGGGTCTTTCCCATGCTATTCTCATTATAGTGAATACGTCTCACGAGATCTGATGGTCTGATGAAGGGGAGTTTCCCTACACAAGTTCTCTTCTCTTGTCTGCCACCATGTGAGATGTGCCTCTCACCTTTCACCGTAATTGTGAGGCCTCCCCAGCCATGTGGAACCGTGAGTCCATTAAACCTCTTTTTTTTTTTCTTTTGTAAATTGCCCAGTCTCACATATGTCTTTATCAGCAGCATGAAAATGGACTAATACAGTTATCTCAAATTTCATTGAGTCTCCTCTAAACAGCTATTTCACATTCTCTGTCTGAATGGTCACATATCTCTGCACTCTAGCATTCGTCATTGGTGCCTTCTTTAGTTCATTTGGTGAGGTCATGTTTTCCTCAATGGTCTTGATGCTTGTGGATGTTTATTGGTGTCTGGGCATTAAAGAGTTAGGTTTTTATTATAGACTGCAGTCTGGGCTTGTTTGTACCCATCTTTCTTGGGAAAGCTTTTCAACCAGTCAAAGGGAATTGAGTGTTATGATCTAAGTCTTTGGTCACTGCAGCTATATCTGCATTAGGGGGCATCACAAAGCCGGTAACACTGTGACTCTTGCAGACTCATAGAAGTATCACCTTGGTGGTCTTGGGTGTGATACAGAAAAACTTACTAGGTTACCAGAAAGAGACTCTTGTTATCTTCTGTTACTTTACACCAAAGAAACAAAGTCCATTCTGAGCTATCTGGAGCTGGGGGAATAGTGACACAAGTACCCTTGCAGCCACCACTGGGAGTGCACTAGGTCAGACCTGAAGCCAGCACAGCACTGGGTCTCACCCAAGGCTTTGGTGACCACTACCTGGCTACCACTGATATTCCCTCAAGGTCCAAGGGCTCTTCAGTAACCTTATGGTGAATGCTGCCAGGCCTGGGTCTCTACCTTCAGGGCAATGGGCTCCTTCCCCTCTGACCCAGGGCACGTCCAGAAATGCAATCCAGGAGCCTAGAATTGAGGACCCCAGGTGCTTACTTGGTGCTCTACCCCACTGTAGCTAAAGTGGTACTTAAGCTGCAAGACAAAGTCCCCATTGGTCTTGGGTTAAATCTCTCCTTATTTATGTCCAACCTTCCTCTCATTTCCTCAAGCAGAAGCAGTCTCTCCCCATGGATACATAGCTAAGAATATGCTGGGTCACATTGGAAGCCAGCATAGCACTGGATCTCACCCAGTACCTATGGCAAATACTGCCTGGGCATTGCTGCTGATTAGTCAGAGCAAAAGGGCTCTTTAGTCAGCAGGTTTTGAATCCTGCCTGGACTGGGTCCTTCCTTCTGGTCCAGAGTGTGTCTTTTAAAATGTCATCCAGAAACTAGGTCCCAGAATAGGGACCTTGGGACTCTGCATGATGGTGCCCTAACCCTTTGTGGCTGAGCTGTATCCTTGCAAGACAAAGTCTTCTTTATTCTCCCATCTCTTCTCCTCAAGTGGAAGGAAGGAATCTCTCCCAGAGCTGCAAGCTCCACTGCCTGGGGTTGGAGGAGGGGTTACACAAGCACTCCCTTCACCACCCAGCTGGTGTCTCACTAAGTCATGTTCCCTTTTATATATAAAATTTCAATGCTGCAAAAGAAATAGCACTCGAATATAAATCCTCTCAGCAAGGCAGTTTACTTCTATAGAAGGGTGGAGCAATGGTGAGTGTGCACCTGGACAAGGGAAGGAAAGGGGTTCTTATTTCTGAGGCAGGTAGCCCCTCCTGCTGTGTCGTTCCCCTATTGGCTAGGGTTAGACCGCACAGTCTAAGCTAATTCTGATTGGCTATTTTAAAGAGAGCAGCAGTACGAGCCAAAGTGGCAGGGTGGGTAGTTTGGTGGGAAGGACAGTTACAGGGCAAGTCAGAGCAGGTGACCGGGGTGACTCAGGTCAAAGCAGGTGACTGGGGCAGTTGACCAGAGCAAGTGACCAGAGCAGGTGACTTGGACAAGTCAGGATGAAGCAAGGGACCAGGGGAACAGATGTGAACTACTGATTAGAACTGGTGGAAAAGGTTGTTTACTAAAACTACAACGAATTTAAATGTTAAAATGGAGGACAAAGAACTGAACATAATAACATACTGATTCTTTGTAGAGAAATTTAGAGCTCATTGTATCCAACATTCCCTCCGTGTCCACTGGCTCTGAGCCCAGCGTAGCACCAGGACTTGCCCAGGAATTGTGGTCCTTATGGCTTAGATTGCCTTTCAAGTTTATTTAGGACCCCAGAGTGCTTTACCCTGAAGTGGTGGGACAAGCGAAAACTCAGGTTCCCACCACTGGGATGGGTAATTCCCCGGTGGGCTGGTCTAAATGCTCCCTCTGTGGGCACTGGCTGAATTCTGTCCCACGTTGCTATCTGCTTTGAACGGGCACCACTCAGTTCCATTGGAAAGTCCAGTAATCACTGCACTTTTCCTCCCCAAAGCACAGACTCTCTCTCCACACCACGCCGTGCTGCTGGGAGTTGGGGACGAGGTGGCAATGGCAATTCAAGACTGTCTCTCCTGCCCCCTTCAGTGCCTTTTTTGTTGATATGATGCTAAAACCAGGTACTGTAATTGCTTATCTGATTTTTGGTTCTTACGAAGGTGCTTTCTTGCGTGGGTAATTGTTCCATTTGTGTTCCTGCAGGGGGCAATCAGTGGAGGCTTCTTGCTCCAACCCCTCCTGTGTGTTCCTGGATTTTCTTCATTTTAATTCTGTGACTGATCTATTATTATCTTTAATAAATGTGTTATTCCAAACACTGAATGCTCCAGATATGTTTAATGTATAATGTTCATCAAAGGAGTCCACTGTGCAATGTAAGTGCTAATCAAAAAATGTTAGTTTCTAGTTTTACCAAACTTTATTTCACTAGGCAAGGTACAAGAATTGAGTTACTAACTGACCCCAGTCCTTTATAAATAAGTCTAAGGAATAAATAAGCAACCAGAAAGTAAACTGTTACTTCTCTTGTAACATTCTTAAGGGAGACAAAGCAGTGAAGAACTATACCCAGTTCTGATGATAGGTGTATAAATCCTTATTAAAGGCCTGAACCTTAGTCACAGAGGAGGACTGCACACATCCTGCCTGCTCAGGTGAAAATTTAAGACCCGACTATCGTTCTCTTTTTCTCATCTTTCAATAAGTAAATGAAATTGTGCACCCTGAAGTAGCCAAGCCATGGCCCACATGGACTCGCTATTACAGCCTTAATGAAGCGAGAGTCACTACCATCATATCCATAACTAAGGGATACTTCCTGCACCAGAACCAAAGGAAAGCAATCACTCAGGGACGGGAGCTTGTTTCCACGACTTCCTTCTGTGAGCATTGTATCCAGATTAACTGGCCCTTTGCCTCTTTAGAGTTAGCTACTGAAGACCCATATGGGTGGGTTAGGGAGGATTAGGATATTCTCTTTTTCTCATCTTTAATTCCTCTAATTTATGGGCTAACAGAAACAACTAGAATGAATAGTTTTCATTCTTATTTATTCATCCATTTATTCATTTAATAGTTACTGAATGTAAGCACTATCTTAGGTATTTGGGATACAGTGGTAGACAAGATACAGTCCATGTTTTTAAAAAAAGCTATGAAAGATAAAGACAAAAAGAATTATGGTCTCCTTCATTACTGCACCTCTCTCCTTATGTATGTCTAAACTCTACTAAGGAGAAATAATAAGGTTTTTCTTATTTTTGAGGCATTAGTGCCTAAGATAATTTGGTGATCCAACCACATAAACTGTCTCTGTAAACTTTCCTCTATGAAAATGCCTTATCGAATTCATTGCTATCTTGAAGTTAATATGCAGGTCACACACTGACAGAACAGAAAAGATACAATTATACGTTGGTTTATTCAATCACATCTATGCATACTCAGAAAAATAAAAATCAACCAAGACCAGGTTTTTGCATTAAGTGTGAAGACCTAAGAAGGAGGAAATACCACCTTATCCCCACTCACTTCCCACAATTTATATTCTCACCATTAGCATATTTTTTTTTTTTTTTAGAGATGGAGCCTTGCTGGGTCTCCCAGGTTGGAGTGCAGTGGCACAATCATAGCTCACTACAGCCTCAAATTCCTGGGCTCAAGCGATTCTCCCACCTCAGCCTCCCAAATAACTAGGACTACAGGTACACACCACCATGCCCAGCTAGGTTTATTCTTTAGAATAAAGTTTGATCTGCAAGGATCACTGTTAGGATAAAAGTACACCACCAGGGATCGGTAATGTGCTAGAGGAGTACAACAATAATGTACTTCTCGAGTACATAAGCAATAGTACATATGGGCATAGATTTTATCAGATTAGCTTAGAATATAATATGAAAAAGGTGTATTTTTGACAGAGATGGCTGGGCAGGGGATGAGGGTGGCAGCATTAGTTGCCATACTGAGAAATACAAAAAACAAACTTATCTATTTCAAAAGTTTGCTTAGATCTGGTCTTTAAATTGTTCACATATCTAAATAGTCTCCAAGAGAATCCATCCGTTAGGCATCAATCCCTAGGAGGTTGTAATGCATCTAATGCCATGTCTTAGAAAGTCCGGTATTTGCTAACCATATGCTCACGGCTTTCCCAACAGCCAGTGGCCGGCTCCCTCCTTTTAGGGATACATGACAGATCCGAGGGTCAGGATGGGTGGCCATCCATCAATGTCTGACCTTCTTACACACCCACTGTAAAAGAACTTCACAGCTTGAGGCTTGAAGAACATTTTTGTTGATGGCACCACATGTCTGCACTAAACTATTAAAAGAAATCCTGTAAGAATTCGGAAAAGTTAATCACTTAAGGCCACATGCACAGAAAAGGAGTTGAAAGGCATGAAGGGAAGGGATAAAAACTGAGCAAATTCTTTCTCCCTATTCAGGTCCCTAGTTCCCCTAAACAGCAGAAGAATAAAAATGGTTCATCAGCCTCTCTTTAAAATGTCATCCTTTTTTTTTTGTCCTTACCCACTGTTCATTCCCCTCCTTGCTCCCTATTTCCTCTCCTTTTCACTCTTTCCTCTCCTTTCCATCTGCTTTTCTTAATCTATTCCCCAAGTAACATAATGTGTCTTTCCTTTTTCCTCTCTCTTTTTTCACGCCTTTGAAGCCCCTTACCTTGAGAAGTTTAGAGGTGATCCATCTTCCCACCTCCAGCCAGAATTGTTCCTCAGACCAATCCAGCAAAAGGCCTCACTGAGAAAACCTTTGACCAGGCTCTAAGGGAGAGGTTGAAAACCAAAAGGGACCTAGTGTCACAGTCAACTATTCCTTTCCACATTGGATTCCTAATACTAAGTTAAGTAATTAATTAAAAGACACACTATCATTCCTTACATCCTCGATCATCACTCCTCTTAAGGACTGAATGCTTGTGTCTTCCTAGAATCAATATTTTGAACCCTAACCCCCAATGTGATGGTATCTGGATGTGGAGCCTTTAGGAAGTAATTACATTTAGATGAGGCCATGAGGGTGGGGCCTTCATGATGCAGTTAGTGCCCTTACAAGAGGAGGAAGAGACCAGAGCGCACTCTCTGCCAAGTGAAGATACAACAAGAGGGCAGCCATGTGCAAGCCAGAGGTGGGCCCCCACCAGGGGCCACAGAACCTTGATGTTGGACTCTTCAGCCTCCAGAACTGAAAGAGATAAACATCTGTTGTTTAAGCCACCCAGTCTATGGTATTTTATTAGAGCAGCCCAAGCTAAGACAACTATTCACCATAAATAACTAATTTCTCATTTAACATCTAATTCTAAAGATTAACATACAGAGGAGCAGCATCCTAAAACTGACCTTTCTATCTGTAACTAGATGCTTATAATGTAGCAAATAAGATAATATTACATCTCTACTTTCCATTGCAATTTTCTCCTTAATTAAAGAAAGCACCTGATAGGTATTGAGATTATCAAAAGAAGAAGAAGAAGAAGAAGAAGAAGAAGAAGAAGAAGAAGAAGAAGAAGAAGAAGAAGAAGAAGCTAAACATTTGCTGCAGAAGTGGTCATTTTTCCCATCATCATTAAATACATAAATTATGATGAAGCCTATAGCAATATTCTTGGTTTTTTCCCCCCACTAAAGTCTCATTTTCCATGTCCTCATCAATCTTGTATATGGCAAGAGAAAAACAGTTCTTAAGGGCACAGTTTAAGTAAAGTTAAATTGGTGACAGCACTTCATGTTACCCAAAAGAACAGAGATAAAAGATGCTTTGATCTGCAAAGTCTGACATTCAAATGAAGAAGTTTATATCCTAAGAGAATTGCCTCTATAAACGAAATAAAGTATTAAAAGATTAAAATAGATTAAAATAAAAGGTTAAAAAGATAATCCAAGGTTAATTTTGTTGTAGGATTTAGTGTCGGTGTAATTAACAATCATACTTTCAATATTTTCTAATGACAGCTTAATTAGTTAAATACCTTTGGAATAAAATATTCTTTTTATCCAGAAACTACTAAGAAAGCAATACAATTCAACTGCCTATGGTTATTATGATATCACCAGATGTCCCATTTTGATGTCATTTTTATTCCACTCCTAGAAGACGGTTGCTGAAGAGTAAGAATCTGTGGGCTCTGCTCTTAACTGCCTCTCTTTGCCTACTTGGACCCTGCAATCGCACAAATAAAGAGTTGCTCTTCTAAAGTTAAGAGAGGAGCCAGCACAGTGGCTCATGCCTGTGATCCCAGCACTTTGGGAGGCCAAGGTGGGTGGATCACTTAAATTGTAATTTTGTATCCTTTAACATAACTCTCCCAAACCTCCCCTTCCCTAACCCTTCCCAGCTTCTTCTATCCTCTGTTCTGAGATCAATATTTTTTTTGGTCTCGAATTCTGGGCTCAAGCAATCCACCTGCCTCAGCCTCCCAAAGTGCTAGGATTATAGGTGTCAGCCACGTGCCCACCAAAGTGGAATTTAAAATTTGGCTCTGCCAGATTTGTAGCCTTGGACTTATACTCATTCATTTTCTGATTTTTTTTTTTTTTTTTTGAGACAGTGTCTCACTGCGCTGCTGAAACTGGAGTGCAGTGGTGTGGTCTCGGTTCACTGCAGCCTCCACCTCCTGGGTTCAGGTGATTCTTGTGCCTCAGCCTCCCAGGAAACTGGAATTACAGGTGTGCGACACCACACCCAGCTAATTTTTGTATTTTTAGCAGAGACGGGCTTTCGCCATGTTGGCCAGGCTGGCCTTGAACTCCTGACCTAAAGTGATCCACCCATCTTAGCTTCTCAGAAGTGCTGGGATGGCAGGCAGGAGCCACTGCACTCAGCCAGTTCCTCTGGATTTTATTCATTCACCAACAAAATGGGGATGTTAAACTCTACTTTTTAGAATTGCTGCGATGATTAAGAAAAGGCTAGGCATGGTTGTGGGTGCCTGTAACCCCAGCTACTTGGGAGGCTGAGGCAGGAGAATCACTTGAACCCTGAAGGTGGAGGTTGCAGTGAGCCGAGATCGTGCCACTGCACTTCAGCCTGGGCCACAAGAGTGAAACTCCATCTCAAAAAAAAAAAAAAAAAAAAAAAAAAAGAATACTATACCTAAAACACCTGACAAAAAGCAGGCGCTCAAACCATGGTAGCCTCTGTTATTATTGTACACTTTACCGTAAGTGATCTAAGATAGGAGGTGAACTCTACTTAAGTATCTCACTGTTTAACAGCATGAGAGGGATATTTTCCACAGGCATGTAGATTCTACATATAGCAACCAAATTCTCCAGAAGCACTCTCCACCAATGGAACGCCAGTTTGAAAAACTTCAGTTTTAATAGATCCATAGAGCTCTCTTTTTTATTTTTATTTTTTGCTTTTTTGGTAGTGGCTCAGACCCCAGTATGATACTGGAAACACTGCACATACCTCAAAATAGTATGTAAATCTTGCCCTGGAACAAAAGAATAATAACACTAGAACAAGAGACTCAGCAGGTCACATAAAAGTCAGTTTGGTTCTACAGGATATGACAAAAACTGGAGCAAGAAAAAGAATTAAACCAGAGAATCAAGTGAGATTCCACAGGAATGTCAAAAGTCAAACTTACAACATGTAGCAGGAACATTCCACCCTCTCCAGCACTGACTTGGCCCCAAAGAGCCTTAAGAAAAAATAAACTCAATTTGGAAATCCAGTGAATGTAACTCTGCTGTTTTACTCAACAATTGTCTCAGGAACCAGGGCATGTAAGAAAACAAAGGAAGGAATCCCTCTACTGATCCTGCCCTTCCTCTGAGTACTTCACAGTAACAGAAATATTGCTATTTTCCCAGATATTCTGTGCCCTCTTCCTTTCTTTCCTCACCTCTCATGATCACACTGTGAAATTTTATAGTAGCTGCTACACCACAATTTTCTATGGCAGTGTCTTGTGCTATGACTCATAACTCCTGTTTATCAGTTTTGCCCACAATGTTTCAAGGTCATGGCTCACTTCTGCTACTGACGTTAGTCAGCTCAAATCCTCAGTCACTACATCAGAATGAGAATAACAGTTTCTACAAGGTCCAGAAAGCAAGGCTATATTGCCAGAGTCCATAAAAGTAAGATCCCGTGTCTAATGAGTAGACCTCAACACATTCTGCTGCCTCACCTAGAGAAGGCATTAAAAAAAAAAATGTAAGTCACAAATGTGGAATGATTTAGAGTTTAGATTCTATGTGGAATTGCAAAGGAATAAGTGTTCCTTTGACAGAAAACAAGAATCTATATGCCCTATATGTGTACCTATGTAGATAGTTATAAAATTTAGGAACTATATGTTCTCCCCAACTGCTTTAGAGTAACTACCTCTGGATTTTCCCCAAGATAAGTTAACATAGTTTAATTTTTAATAAACTGTTCTCTGTGACTAGATTCTACCCCCAAAAAGAAAACAGAAAACAATCACAAAACATGAAAATCAGTATTAAATTAGCACAAAAGACGTTATTTATGTTGACAAGTTAGGATTTGATTGATTTTTATACCAGGGAACCTCAGGATGTCAATTCCTTGTATTGCCTTGCGATGGTCTAGGACTAATAGCAAGCTGTTTTCCAAGAGATTGCTGGGTGGATAGGAAAGATCTGAGAAAGGACCTGTAGCAAGTGGAGGCCAACACACACACACACACACACACACACACACACACACACACACACGTTTCCTTCCTTATAGCCCAACTTTCTGGACATTGCAGTCTGGAACTTCCTGGATTCCAGTGAACGAAGGGAAAATATTTTTAAAGAAGGCATTTAAGACCTTGCCACAATCGCTCTGTCCCCGTGATCTGTATCTTTCCCTCCCTCCCAAGTTCTACTGAATAAAAATCTGCTGCCTCTTTGTTGTTGGACCTGCACGTTTCCGGACCTAAGACTATTTTAACTATACCTGTATTTCAGGTCTAATTCCTCTCCAAAACACTCACCATTCTCCTGCCTCCTCCCCTCACATACACACTTACGTGCTCTGCAAGCATCTGGGTTGCTGTAACTGAAGTTTGTTGGGTAAGGCAACATAAGGGTAAAGAGTGGGAGAAGGAGAGGGAAGAAGGCAGAAGTAGAGGAGGAGGAAAGAAGAGGAAAGAGAACAAGAGGGAAGGGGAAGAATACAGTATCCCCCCAAATCACAGATTCCTTCTGTTCCTCAAAAGAGGATACATGATACATTTAAATGGTAGTTAAGAAAAACAAAACCCTACATTTTCTAAATGTTTGCATTTACCATTTCCTGGTTGCTCGTTATGATAAGGAGGTGTGAATCTCTGGCTAGGCAGAATTGCAGACTAGAATTCCAGTCCTTTTTCTCCACTGAGAAATAATAACAATGGTTACCATATCTCATCCAGAGGTCTGGACAGCTAGGACAGCTGGCACAAGTGGAGTAGTTGGAGCCTAGGAAAGAAGAGGGCATGGTTCACATCTTTATGGACCACTCAGTCTTGGAAATTAAATGGGAGATAAAATGGAATCTGGCAGTCCCGGATCTTCCCTGCTCCACCACGTCTCAGATTGAGGGTTAGAGAAACGTGTAACAACGTATGTTCTCAATCTGAATACTTCATAATGTCCAACCCCATCATCTACTAGCATATATTCCACTACACAAGAATGTGACTATAACTGAAGGAGCAGAGAAGAAAACGTAGAACAATCTGCCTGAGAACTCTGCAGCAAGTACTTTTCTTGTGCTAGAGATTTCTGTGCACATGTGATATAAACACACCAGATAACTGTGCATTTGCATGATATGTAACTGTGTACTTTCTTTGCTCGGTGTATATATTGCATAATTGCATAATGTATATTGCTTAAATCAGGCAGAATCATTCAGAATGTCCAACCGAAAATGCCAAAAAAAAAAAAAAAAAAAAGAAAAACTAGGAAAAGCAAACTTAACCAGAATGAAAAGGTTTGTTTTTTTTATTATCACAGACGTAACTGTCTCTCACCATTGAAAATTGGAACAAAAAATACTTATATTTCAGCAAAAAGAACTTACTTTGATATTTTTTAAAAAGGGTTTTCTGGTAGAGAAGCATAGCAGGTTTCAAAGTGAAAAGTGGTAGAATGCCCTAACTGAGCTCTTTTAAATACGGAAGATCCACATTCCTTTAAAATGGTTGGCTCATAGTTCTGTCAAGATGAAAGGGAACTGGCCAGGCATGGTGGCTCATGCCTGTAATCCCAGCATTTTGGGAGGTCAAGGCAGGTGACTCACAGGAGGCCAGGAGTTCAAGACCAGCCTGGCTAACATTGTGAAACCTCATATCTACTAAAAATACAAAAAAGTCAGCCAGGCATGGTGGTGCCCACCTGTAATCCCAGCTACTTGGGAGGTGAGGCATGAGAATCACTTGAACCCAGGAGGCAGAGTTTGCAGTGAACCAAGATCACACTACTGCACTCCAGCCTGGGTGACAGAGAGAGATAGTCTCAAAAGCAAACAATCAAAGATTAAAGGGAACTGAATAGGTTTTCAAGGTAATTCCAACCAAGATTCCAAAATTCTATTGATTTTCTACTTCAGTTTCCATGCTTACACATATTTGCATAAACTTACCATAAGCACAATTCTACAGTGAGCAAGTATGAGCCATTATACTCCATGAGCAGATGTGCAGATGCATAATTGCAGAATAGAGTATATATCTACTCTAGATTTGGGAATTACAAAGTGGGGAAAGTAGTACTTTTCATATAAAGATTAGATAATTGTTCTCTAGGAAGGCCTGGCATGCAACCAATATAAGTTCTGAAGATCAAGCTGTCAAATTGGCACCTTGTAGAGCTGTGCTTTTTCCATACAACTGTGACATTACTCAGCCTGGATTAGAAATTTCCAACTTCCCTAGGTTGTTTCTTTTTGTCAAAGGTCGGACTTGGATCTAAGGTAGAAACCCTGGAGCTGAACTCTTAGAATCCTAATAAATCACTTCTATACAATCTGTCACTATCATCCCCTAAAAACACAAACCTAAGCTAGGACTCTAGACTGTAAAACAATAAACTGAGAGCCCTCTAGATCACTAGGTTTGAGGGTCTAGAAGAACTAAACTTAGAAAAATTCATTTTAGAAAATATGAAAGCACCTCAATGGCAAAAAAAAAAACAGAATATGTTTAATTACATTATGATATATCTATTAATGAAAAGTTAAACATCACTAATAATTCACTAATATTATAATTTAATTATCACAATAAATATGGAATTAAGTAGGAAATGTTTCTGGCAACATAAAATTAAAAAGCAATATCCAAAATTATGAGTATGCTACGATCAGAACTATTCCCAGCCTTCCTTTAAAAGAAAGAAAGGTGGGAGAAATTTTGAGAGGACTTGACTGCAGTTCTACTAAGAAAATATGGTCAGGTGCAGTGGCTCACCCTTATAATCTCAACAGTTTGGGAGGCCAAGAAGGGCAGATGGCTTGAGCCCAGGAGTTCAAGATCAGCCTGGGCAACATGGTGAAATGTCTCTACAAAAAAAAATAATAATACAAAAATTAGCCAGGCATGGTGGTATGTGCCTGTGGTCCAGCTGCTCAGGAGGCTGAGGCGGATCACTTGAGCCAGGAGGTCAAGGCCACAGTGAGCTGTGATTGCACAGTGGCACAGGATCCACTGGTATAGCAGCACACAAATCTGCCACCCACGGCCTGGGTGACAGAGGGAGAGCCTTTGAAAAACAAAGAGAAAAGAAAATACATGCTTACATGAATGCACATGGTCAAAGATGAGGAGGCTATACCCAGGAAATAGTTGTATACAGATGGTGATTTATTTTGTTTGAATTATTTTGATTTTTCAAACTTCCTGCTGTGTTATATTGCTTTTATAATACAAGTGAAAGATTAATTTTGGTTTATGTTTGTACTTACCCTGGTACAGGATCCACTGCTGTAGCAGCACACTCGTAAGAACTGCAGTTAGAAGCCCCAGAGCTATTGCCACAAGGCAAGAACAAGAAGGCCTGGAAGAAGAAGCTGCAACAACAGAGTCAAAGCACAATCCTGAGTGAGAAGAAAGGTTGAAAGAAAGGAGAAAGTCACGAAGGATGTCGCATCTGAAGGCAATGTGGCCTAGTGGGAACTGAGATCCAGGCCATAAACACTTCTTTTCTGGATGTGTCGGGGACTTGCTCTAAAGTCTAAGGTAACCACCAACACCTGTATCAAGGAACATACTCTATTTAACAAGTTAAGAATGCTTTTTTCCTTTGAAATTGTGGCTTACACTGTCTCATACTTAGGAGGTTAGAATACAAATTGGTGGCTCTTTAGAGGACAATCTGGCAATATCTACTAAAATGGCAAAGGCATTTACCTTTAGGCCTAGAAATTTCTCCTTAAGAAATTTTTCCTACAGATACACACGCATGCAAAAACTCACGTTTATTCATGGCAGCAATAATTGTAAGAGGAAAAGATTGAATACAATCTAAATTCTACCAGTAAAAGGCCAGTCAAATACATTTTGATATATCCATAAAATGAACATACAGCTTCTAATAAAGACTGGCGCTTTTTTTTTTAACTCATATGGAATATCTTGTGAGATATATAGTCAAGACAAAGAAACATCTGCAGAACAGGGTATACAAACATCTCTGCAAGCACACCCAAGAATCTGATAACATTGCTTGCCTCTGGAATGGAAAAAAAAAGGTCACTGGAGACAAGATAGGAAAAAGACTTTTTATCTTATTTTCTTTTGTACCTTTTGAATTTTGAACCATGTAAACATATTATCTATTCAAAATTTAAATACATAAAATTTAAATAAAAATAATCTGCATTTCAGAAGTGCTTTGTAAACTGTCATTATTGAAAGAGCAGTAAGTTTAGGTTGACGCCATGTTTAAAGACAGGATACCACTCCAGGCTAGCTATGTTGCACACTACCCAAATCCAAATTTTAAATTTGAAAAATGGAAGTATTTTCACCAAATCTTTATTTTAAAATTTAAGGTACCTCACAGTCATAGAAATTACATATAACGAGCAAAACTCAGTAAATTAAGATGATATTGAAGTTCTAATTTTGATTCCTCGGCTAAATAGCCTTTAATTAGGAATTAAACTTGCCTATTTGGGCTTCAATTTCTTGTTTAAATTTTAGATAAATTATTCTATATATGTGGATATCAACGGAGTGTTCTGAACTTCTTAAAGAAAAAAAATTCATAACGAGAGATACCTTCATAAAGAGAGAATACTGCATAATAAATATTTGAACTGATGAATCCAAAAACACTAGGTTTCTAATGAAACTTTTAAAAATACATTGCATCACAGAAGAACATTTAATGAAATACACAAATGTTCATTTTTGTGTTATGCTAAATTTTAAAAAGGTATTAAAGCATAATTGTATTTGTGTAACCACAAATAAATTCAAGAAAGTAAAATAAATTTTTTTTTTTTTTTTTTTTTGGAGACGGAGTTTCGCTCTTGTTACCCAGGCTGGAGTGCAATGGCGCGATCTCGGCTCATCGCAACCTCCGCCTCCTGGGTTCAAGCAATTCTCCTGCCTCAGCCTCCCAAGTAGCTGGAACTACAGGCACGTGCCACCATGCCCAGCTAATTTTTGTATTTTTAGTAGAGACGGGG
>PVKV010009799.1:0-19161 GCA_004027835.1 Alouatta palliata | reverse complement strand
TAAAATAAATTTTTAAAATTTACTTTAAGTATATATTAAAAGCCTCTAAATAGTTCCAACGAGGTTCCAATTTATCACCAGTTGTGTGTGTGACCTTGAACATATACTTTGAGATATACATTACTTCTAACTTAGTATTTCTATTTCTTAGAAATTAACACATATATAATTCAAAAATAGGAAAAGATTACACAAATAAAATATACTAGAATGATTTAGCAAATTAAGACAACACTCTCAAAAGACATTACAAACTATAATAGTAAAACTATGTAGTAAAAAGAGAGAAAGCTTAGGGAACTGCCCTAAAGAATATACCTTACGGGAGTTTACTGCCTAAGATACAAAATCAAGGATTAATTTCGGCATTTACACTATTACATGTCTGTCTCAGATAATGTTTTCTCAGGGGTCTGCATAAACATGGCTCTTCTGTCTTCAAATCCTCAGTCACAGAGACTGTTATCTGCAGTGTTCTTGATACCTTTCCTCCCTGTCACCATTCTAGTGCAACACTGTGAGGTCAAAAAAAAAAAAAAAATCTAGATATGTAAATCAGTTTCTTTCCTGACAAAAATCTTACTATTATCCAATAACTATTGGTGTCCTCCTCATTCCATAGTCAGAAAAACAGCCATACCTAGAATTTAAACAGCTGGTCCAAGGTTACTCCGAATATAACTAAAGAGATAAAGTTCTCCCAACAAAGTTCCTGCTTTAGTTAGGAGCAAGAAGGAATAAAGGCATTGCCCTAGGTTGGGTTTCTTACACGGGATCAAAGAAGTGAATGGCTACAAAAGAGTTTTACCTGAGACCTACCAACAGATCCTATACCATACACCAACTGTTCATATTCCAACTCTGGGCTTCAAACTGAACCAAAAGTATTTCCTCAAATTACCCTCGATTTTTCTGCACCCTCTGCTTCAAACTTATTCTATTCCCCATTCATCTGTAGCCTACTGTCACTATTCATCGTCTTCCATGCTATCTTGGTCAACTCACATTTTTGCTGTGGTCCGTAGTCATTCTGGGCTTGGGTTGCATTAGGCAACTCTATCATAGAATAAATAACAGTGTCAGTCATCTCCAGCGATCTTTCACCTTCAGCTGAGAGAGTCAAATTATAGAAGTGTGAAGGGACAGGTATCAGTGAAGCAACAGCCCAATCTCTAAACTACTAGCAGGAAACTTGACAAAAGCAGAAGTAATTTTTCAGGAAATGATTCAAATTCTGGGGCTACCTATAGAAATTAATATTTTAAGTGGTTATTTTTTTGCTCCATGACACCCTAGATGCTCATTAAATATATATTGATTCCCCATCTCACCTAATTCTGTTGAGCAAGGGAAACTTGCTCTCAAGTCCAGCAATTTCAGTTACGAAAGCCAGAATAAAAGTGAGAGTAGTTACTAGCTATGAATTTATCTCAGATTTTTTTCTCTGCTTTGTTTCCTTCTGAAAAAGTAGATGTATGCCAAATGAGACTGATTTTGTCATTTCTTGGAACTTTTGGGCAGTGATAAGCAATAACGAAATGGATTGTTGGGTGCATATGCCTGGAATCATGGGAGAAACTGACTATTGCCTAGATATATGTTTGTGAATATGACATAACCACGCGTTCCCCAAAACATTGTCTGAATTGTGCTATCATCTTTACCCTTCACAGTGTCAGAAATTCCATTACATTTTCTCTTTGTTGTCCTATTTTTATATGCAAAGAAATCTAAAAAGAAGAGCAAAGTAAATGAATACATTCTAACATCTTAGTAATTTATTTTTAGTAGGTTAAAAGTTAATAAAATGTTAAAGTAAGGAAAACAGAAAAGGTATTAAAACTCTTAAGAATGGATAAGATCATCAAGATAGACTGTATAAGGATAAACGAAAGAGAAGAGAAACAGGGAGTACATATGAATAAAAACAAATGTATTTCTGCTTCCAGCCATGACACAATGGCATTAGATTTACTTTCCAATCAAAATATTACACATGGCAAAATAAACGAGGCAGCTATGTTCAGGAACACACAGGCAGCACTGTGATCCTTGAAAGAACACGCAAAGGTGAGTGCTACGATCACCACAGCTTTTTATCTAGAATCACTTTCTTTCTTTCTTTCTTTCTTTCTTTTTTTTTTTTTTTTGAGACAGAGTCTTACTCTGTCGCCCAGGCTGGAGTGCAATGGTGCAATCTTGGCTGACTGCAACCTCCGCCTCCCAGGTTCAAGCAATTCTCCCTACCTCAGCCTCCTGAGTAGCTGGAATTGCAGGTGCCGCCACCAGGCCCAGCTAATTTTAGTATTTTTAGTAGAGATGGGGTTTCACCATGTCGGCCAGGCTGATCTTGAACTCCTGACCTCAGGTGATCTGGCCACCTTGGCCTCCCAAAGTGCTAGGATTACAGGCATGAGCCGCATGAGCCACTGTGCCTGGACTCTAGGACCACTTTCTAGTACAGAGCACAAAAATGAATCCTTAACAGAACAGCAGTCTTACTAAAAGGAGGAGGAAGAGATTGGAGTTTTGAGCTGCTTAAATGGCTGGAATTTGCAGGGCAGGGTAATTCACAAGAGAGGGGTACCCTGAAGACCATCTAGGAATTCCCCATATGTCTGTGGCTAAGTGTTAGGCTGCACAGACACAGGACAAAACTCTGCAAGTCCAAGCTGAGATAGTTCCTGCAGGACCAAAAGCTGAACAGAGAGAACAGAGGTGATGCATTGCTTAGCAGCACTAACCGAAAACAAAGCCAAACTTAACATCACCAGAAAAAGCCAACAAGAGTTTAGCTGCTTGTGAGAACAAATTTTCACACCCTTAAGATGAAGGCAAAAGAAATTGTGGTCTATACATACAATGGAATATTATTCAGTCTTAGAAAGGAAATCCTGTCATACTTTACAACACTGACGAACCTTGAAAACATTATACTAAACGAAATGAACTGATCACAAAAAGACACATACTGTGTGATTTCACTTAGAATATGAGGTATCCAAAGTAGTCAAACTCATAGACAAAGAAAGCAGAATGGTTTCTGACAGAAGTTTCGAGGGAAAAGCAAGTTGCTTAATGGGTACAGAGTTTCAGTTTTGCAGTGTGATTAAGTTTTGGAGATGTGGTGCACGGTAATGTGAATATTCTTGTAATCCCTTGCTTGGGCTACCACAACAAAATACCATGGACTGCGTGACTCCAACAACAGAAATTTATTTATTATCTCATCATTCCACAGACTGAAAGTCTAAGATCAAGATGCCAACAGAGTTGGTGCTTGGAGAGTGCATCCCCCGTGGGTTGCAGACTTCTCACTAGATCCTTAAGTGGCCCTTCCTCAGTGTGTGCATAAGGGGAGAAAGACAGTGCGCTCTGGTCTCTCTTCTTAAAAGGACACTAATCCTATCAGATCAGGACCCCACCCTCGTGACCTGATTTAACCTTAATTCCTTAAAGGCTCCATTTCCAAATACAGTCACACTGAGGATTAGGGCTTCAATACGTGAATCTGGGGGAGGCATTCAGTTCACAGTAGTACTTAACACTACTAAACTGTACGCTTTAAAATGATTAAGATCATTTAAAAAAAGGAAGGTGTATGAGTGCATTCTTGCACTGCTATAAAGAAATACCTGAGGCTGAATAATTTATAAAGAAATGAGGTTTAATTGGCTTGGATTCTGCAGGATGTACAGGAATCATAGTGGCATCTGCTTCTGGGGAGGCCTCAGAAAGTTACAGTCTTGGTGGAAGGCAAAGGGAAATGTCTTACATGGCCAGAGCAGGAATGAGAGAGAGGGGGTAGGTGCTACATACTTTTAAACAATCAGATTGGCCAGGCGAGGTGGCTCACACCTGTAATCTCAGCACTTTGGGAGGCAGAGGTGGGTGGATCACCAGGTCAGAAGATGAGACCATCCTGGCTAACATGGTGAAACCCCGTCTCTACTAAAAATACAAAAAAAAATTAGCCAAGTGTGGTGGCACACACCTGTAATCACAGCTACTGGGGAGGCTGAGGCTGGAGAATTGCTTGAACCCTGGAGGCAGAGGTTGCAGTGAGCCGAGATTGCGCCACTGAACTCCAGCCTGGGCAACAGAGTAAGACTTTATCTCAAAAAAAAAAAAAAAAAACTAACAAGAAAAACAACAACTAGATCTCATGAGAACTCTATTAGGAGAACAGCTCTAGGAAGATGGTACTAAACCATTCATGAAAAACCGTCCCGATGATCCACTCACCTCCCACCAGGCCCCATCTCCAACACTGGAGATTACAATTCAGCGTGAGATTTGGGTGGGGACACAGATTCAAACCATATCAGAAGGCAACATAGGAATCAGGGGCTCTTCAAAGAAATAGCTAATTTAGGGCCAGGACAGGGAAAATACAAAATAAGCTTGGATGATCTTCTAGTCTTTTAATGTTAAAAAATAAGCAAGTTAAAAAACAAAAAAAAAAAAGATGGGAGCATATCAGGACACAAGAACCAACCTGGAAAAGTTCCCAATGGAACGATATGAACAATAAAATAAATGACAGTACTGAATTATAACACAAAGGGAAAAAATATATAAATCCATACCAATTTAAATAAACGAGTAAATAAATAGGGAAGAAGTGACAAAGAGTCATTACAGAAGATACCAAATAATACATGTAGATACTCCCTATTCAAGATGTGGAATTTAACTCTCCTACCTTTGAGGGTAGTCAGTGATAAGAGACCCAATTCCAAAGAATAAAGTATGGATAAAAGAAAACATTAACTATTCAGTAGAGAATCTTGGTAAATACCACCTCAGCTACGTGAACAGGGTTGACTATATGAACCACCAGTGATGACTCTTGTTGATATCACGTACCCCCTAATATGATACAATGATAAAAGCACCTAACCGCTAAGGTTTGTTCCCTAAAATCCATAACCCCAGGGTGGAATTATGATATATGCATATATTGGTTTTTATTCACAGTTCCTGGCTCCTAACTCCTATGGCCTTTGTTATAGTCCTTTCTTATAATGTTGAGTGTGTCAGGGCTCAAGGGGAAGCCTCTGGCCTTCTCCTGCCCTCCTTTCATCTGCCTCAAGGCAGGACTCTAATCTTCCCCTGCCTTTCTGATTGTGGGTCTTAAGTCCTTCCCCAGAGAAGGTCCTGCCCTATACTGGGGTAACAAGGGGGAGGGGGTCAGGGGCAGGAATGCTGATGTCCTGAAGCTTCTGCCACCTTCAAAGTATATAATTCCAACCTCTGCTTTTACTGTTACATCTCTGTTTTCTGACTTTGACTGTACTGCTTCCCTCTTATAAGGACCCTCATGATTACATGGAACCCATATGAACACACCAGCATAATCTCTCCATCTCAAGATTCTTATCTTAATCCTACCTACAAAGTATCTGTCATAAAAGCTAACATATTTATAGGCTCAAGGGATTAGGATATTAACATATTTGAGGTGGGGAGAGACATTTATTCAGCCTTCCACAAGTGGTCATATTAATATGACAAAAATAGATGAGTGTAAAGAGGTACGTTTCATAATTACGAGTCACTGACTGCATCAAGCATATATAACAACTATAAATAAGTACGCACCTAATTTTGAACTTCAAAACATATGAATATATGAAGCAAAAACTGAGTTAAAGAAAAATAAACATCTATAATCATAGTTGAATATTTTAAAAACCCTTTCTCAGTAACTGATAAAACTATTAAACAAAATTCAGTAATAACATGAAAAATCTCAACACCACCATCAACCACCTTGACCAAATTAAATTAACCTAATAAAATGACATTTACCAATTAAAGAATACATGAATACATGTTTTTAGGTATAAATAAAATGTTCACAAGGATATATTACATACTCAGCCATAATATATCTCAAAATATTAAAATCTTACACATATATTTTATAAGCATACAATGAAATCAATAACAAAGGAAAAAATCTAGATAATTCTTAAATCTTTGGAAATTAAAACACACACTTTCAAATAACCCATGGGTCAAAGAAAAATTATTTTAAAATTTAATATTTTAAATTAAATGATTATGAAAATAGAATATGAAAATGTGTAGAACACAGCTAAAACAGTCTTAGAGTAAATACTGTAGCTTTAAATGAATAGAAAAGAAAAACTTAATAAATAATCCAAGGTTATAATTTATGACGGTTAAAAAAAGAAGAGCAAATTAAAACCAAAATAAGTAGAAAGCAGAATTTTAAAATGCAAAATTAATAAAATTACAAAACAAAGACTAGAAAAAACAACAAAGCCAAAAGCTGATTCTTTGATGAGATTAAGACTGATAAACTTCTAATAAGATTGAGCAAGAGGACAGAAACAGCAAGAGAGCAGACAAGGATGTACAGTCCTTATATATCCACAAAAAAACAACAATTTAACAATTATCCACTGATGAAAATAGCTCTGGGAGAGTTCTGGAGTACAATTAAAAAGCTGATGCAACTCAGTGAAGCACAAAAACTGAGGATGGTCATGCAGAAAAGTGTAGAAAGCATTTTACCTGTGTAACCCCATTCCCCAGGCTGGCACAGCTCAACATCAAGAGGAATACCATCAGCTGTGACTTCCACACAAGGTGAAAAGGACAGCAGGAGAACCCATGCAACCTTTGCCACTCAGGACTCTAGCAATCATCCCTACTGCCACAAATACAGCCTTAACTGCCAAGGATCCCCACAGTCTTCACAAATGCTGAAACCAGCCAATGGAGCTGCCCAGAGCTCACACTGCTGCACCCCCTCCAAAACCAGAGCCTCAGTCGCATCCTCTGGAACCAGGACAAATGCTGTTTATTCACCCCAAGCTCAGCATTGCATGTGTGCACTCACCTATCAGACCCAGTGCCATGACACACCCTTTAGAATTAGTTCCCATATGTGCCCCACCAGTCTCCAGTCCCATGCTGACCCAGTGCACCATGCACCTCACCCAGCCACCACCCTTGCAGGCAATAAGAGATGGCTGCTCTTTCAATTGCATTGACACCATTGCAAGGCTACAAGGAACATCAAAAAAAAATTTTTTTTAATGACATCACCAAAAAATGCAATAAATTTCCAGTAACCAACCCCAAAGAAATGGAGATCTATGAATTGCCCGACAAAGAATTCAAAGTTAAAGTGATTTAAAGAGGTTCAATAAGCTAAAGATAACACAGATTGACAACTCAGTGATATCAAGGAAACAATATATTAACAAAACTAGAAGTTCAACAAAGAGATAGAAATCATTTTTTAAAAGGTGAGGGAGGGCGGGCATGGTGGCTCACACCTGTAATCCCAGTAATCCCGGGACTTTGAGAGGAAGATCACCTGAAGTCAGGAGTTTGAGACCAGCTTTGCCAACATGGCGAAACCCCGTCTCTACTAAAAATACAAAAAGTAGCCTGGCATGGTGGCACACACCTGTGATCCCAGCTATTCAGAAGGGTGAGGCAGGTGAATCACTTAAACCTGGGAAGTAGAGGTTGCAGTGAGCCGAGATCTCACTACTGCACTCCAGCCTGGGCAACGGAGTGAAACTCCAACTCAAACAAACAAACAAACAAACAGAAGTTATAGGGCTGAAGAATCCATGAGTAAAATAGAAAATACAGTAGAGAGCTTTAACAGCAGACTCAATCAAACAGAAGAAAGATTCAGCAAAACTCAAACACAGGTTATTTGAAATTAACCAGTCAGTGGAGAAAAAAAAGAATGAAAAAGAAAGCCTCTAGGATTTAGGGGACATGAATGTGCATACACATTATAGAAGTCTCACAAGGAGAATAGAGAAAGAAGCAGAAAACATATGTAACAAAATAATAACTGAAAACTACCCAAATTGAGGGAAGAATATAGATATCCAGACTCAGGAATCCTGAAAGATTCCAAGTAAGTTAACCATAAAGAAGTCTACACCTAGACACAGTATAATTAAATTGTTAAAAGTCAGACAAAGAGAATTTTTAAAGCCGCACAAGAAAAATGACTCATCACATATAAGACTATCAGTAGATTTCTCAGCAGAAACCTTATATGCCAGGAGGATGGGATGATATATTGAAAGTACTGAAAGAAAAAACAGCCACCTAAGAATATTGTACTTGGAAAAATTATCTTTTAAAAATGAAAGACAGTCCAGGCACAGTGGCTCACACCTGTAATCCTAGCACTTTGGGAGGCTGAGAGAGGTGGATTACCTGAGGTAAGCAGTTCAAGGCCAGCCTGGCCAACATGGCAAAACCCTGTCTCTATGAAAAATACAAAAAAAATTAGCCAGGCATGGTAGTGGGCGCCTGTAATCCCAGCTACTTGGGAGGCTGAGGCAGAAGAATTATTTGAACCCGGGAGGTGGAGGTTGTAGTGAGCCAAGATCGCATCAGTGCACTCCAGCCTGGGTGACAGAGTCGAGTGCATTGGTGCAAGACTCCATCTAAACATATATATATATGATAGAAATCATTTTTTAAAAGAGGGGGGAGGGAGGACATATATATATATATATATATATATATATATATATATATATATATATATAAAGGACAGGCCAGGTGAAGTGGCTCACGCCTGTAATTCCAGCACTTTGGGAAGCTGAAGCAGGTGGATTACTTGAGATCAGGAGTTCAAGAGCACCCAGGCCAACATGGTGAAACCCTGTCACTACTAAAAATACAAAAATTAGCCCAGTGTAGTGGCACATGCCTGTAGCCCCAGATACTCAGGAGGCTGAGGTGGGGGATTGTTTGAACCCAGGAGGCAGAGATTGCAGTGAGCCAGGTTTGTGCCACTGTACTCCAGACTGGGCAACAGAGTGAGACTCCATCAAGAAAGAAAGAAGAAGAAGGAAGGAAGGAAGGAAAGAAGGAAGGAAGGAAGGAAGGAAGGAAGGAAGGAAGGAAGGAAGGAAGGCAGGCAGGCACGCAGGCAGGCTGATCACATGTAAGACTATCAGTAGATTTCTTAGCAAAAATCTCACAGACCAAGAGGAAGGGATAAAATATTCAAAGTACTGAAAGAGAAAACAGCCAACCAAGATATACCTGGAAAAAAATATTGTTTAAAAATGAAGGACAGGCTAGGTGCAGTGGTTCATGTCTGCAATCCCAGGACTTTGGGAGACTGAGGCAGTAGGATCATTTGAGCCCCACATCTGGGCAACATAGTGAGAACTCATCTCTACTAAAAATGTAAAAATAATTATAACATTTAAAGAAATTTTTAATGAAGGACAGATTACATTTTTCTAGATAAACAAAACTTGAGGGAGTTCCTCACCACTAGACCTGCCTTACAAGAGATGCTTAAGAAGTTCTTCAAACTGAAACATGCTAAACAGCAACGTGAAATATGCTAACTAGCAATGTGAAAGCATAAATCTCCTGGTAAAGGTATATACACAAACACAGAATCACATAACACTGTAATAGTGGTACATAAATTAGTTTTAATCCTAACATAAAAGTTTTAAAAAAATAAAGATTTGTCAGCCAATGCACACTATAAAGGGAATGAAACTCTTAATACAAAAATTAGCTGGACATGGTGGTGCACACCTGTAATTTCAGCTACTCAGGTGGTTGAGGCAGGAGAATCACTTGAACCTGAGAGGCAGAGGCTGCAGTGAGCTGAGATTGTGCCACTGCACTCCAGCCTGGGCAATGAAATGAGACCCTGTCTCAAAAGGATGAGAATGAAACTCTTAATTCAAAAACACAAAGTTAAGGCAGAGAAAGTAACACCACACAGATTTGTATGCAATTAAATTATCAACTCAAAATAGATTATTTTAACTACAAGTTATTTTATTCCAGACTCAAAGTAACCACAAAGTATTACAGAAAAGAATCAACGCAATTCACTGTAAAAATCATCAAATAGAAAAAAGGTGGCCAGGTGCAATGGCTCACCCCTGTAATCCCAGCACTTTGGGAGGCCAAGGCAGGTGGATCACCTGAGGTCAGGTGTTCGAGACCAGCCTGACCAACATGGTGAAACCCCGTGTCTACTAAAAAAATACAAAAAAATAAGCCAGGCATGATGGCACATGCCTATAATCCCAGCTACTTAGGAAGCTGAGGCAGGAGAAATCACTTGGACCCAGGAGGCGGAGGTTGCAGTGAGCCAAGATGCTCGCCATTGCACTACAGCCTGGGCAACAAGTGTGAAACCACGTCTCAAAAAAAAAAAAAAAGTAAACTTTGAGTCAGAAACATTCTCTAAAGAAGATGATTTTATATTAATAAAAGGTCAATTCAATAGGAATACATAACAATTACAAATACATATGCACCCAATGTCAGAGAATCTAACATATAAAATAAATATTGACAGATTTTTTTTTTTTTTGAGATAGAATCTCACACTGTCTCCGGCTGGAGTGCAGTAGCAGGATCTCTGCTCACTGCAACCTCCACCCTCTCAGGTTCAAGAAATTCTCCTGCCTCAGTCTCCCAAGTAGCTGGGATTACAGGCACCTGCTACCACACCCAGCTAATTTTTTGTATTTTTAGTAGAGGCAGGGTTTCGCCATGTTGGCCAGGCTGATCTTGAACTCCTGACCTCAAGTGATCCACCTGCCTCGGCCTCCCAAAGTTCTGGGATTACAGGCGTGAGCCACCATGCCCAGTCAATATTGATAGATTTGAAAAGAGAAATTGACAGCAATAAAATAACATTAGTAGACCTCACTACCCCCACTTTCAGTAATGAATAGAACAAGTAAACAAAAAATAAATTTTTAAAAATAGCTGATTTAAACAACATGATAGACCAAACAGACCCAACAGATATATACAGAACTTTTCACCCAACAGCAGAAAAATATTCTTTTCAAGATCACAGAGAACATTCTCCAAGATAGCTCACATGTCAGGTCACAAAACAAGTTGTATCAAATGTAAGAAGATACAAATCATTACAAGTATCTACCTCTTTCAATTACAATGGAATGAAATAAAATCAATAACAAAATGAGAATATCCACATTTACACAGAAATTTAAAAACACATTATTGAATAACCACTGGGTAAAAGAAGAAATCAGGCTGGCACAGTGGCTCACACCTGTAATCCCAGCACTTTGGGAGGCCAAGGCAAATGGATCACCTGAGGTCAGGAGTTCGAGACCAGCTTGGACAATATGGTGAAACTCCATCTCTACTAAAAATACAAAAATTAGCTGGCCATGGTTGTGCATCCCTGTAATCCCAGCTACTTGGGAGGCTGAAGCAGGAAAATCACTTGAGCCCAGGAAGCGGAGGTTGCAGTGAGCCAAGATTGTGCCATTTGCACTCCAATCTGGGTGACAGAGCAAGATTCCATCTCAAAAAAAAGAAGACAAAGAAGAAATCAAAAGGAAAACTTTAAACTATTTGTAGACAAACAAAAATGGTAACAAAAAATACCAAAACTTATGGAATTCAGTAAAAGCAGTACTAAGAGGAACCTTTAAGCAATAAATATCTACATTCAAAAAGAAGATCTCAAACAATCTAACTTCACACCTTAAGAAACCAGAATAAGAAAAACAAATTAAGCCTAATGTTAGTAAAAGGAAGGAAATAATAAAGATTAGAACAAAAATAAATCAAATAAAAGAAAACAACAGAAGAAAATTGATAAGGCCAAGAGTTAATTTTTTGAAAAGATAAAATCAACAAACAGTCTAAGAAAAAAAGGCTGGGCTTGGTGGCTCACACCTGTAATCCCAGCACTTTGGGAGGCCAAGGTGGGCGGATCACCTGAGGTCAGGAGTTCAAGACCAGAGTGGCCAACATGGCAAAACCCCATCTCTACTAAAATACAAAAATTAGCCAGGTGTGATGGTATATGCCTGTAGTCTCAGCTACTCAGGAGGCTGAGGTGGGAGGATTGCTCAAGCCTGGGAAGTCAAGGCTGCAGTAAGCCATGGCTGTGCCACTGCTTAGAACACTGCTTGTTCTATTGCCTCCAGCCTAGGCAATAGAACAAGACCTTGTCTCAAAAGAAAAAGAAAAGAGAAAAGGAGTGAAAACACAAATAAAATAAAAAATGAATGAGGAGGCATTACAATGAATGCTTCAGAAATAGAAAGAGTCATAAGGAACACTTAAGAATAATTATACGCCAACGAATTGGATAACCTACAAGAAATGGATAAATTTCTAAAAACATAAAGCCAACTGAAACTGAATTGAGAATAACTAGAAAGCCTAAAAATATCAATAATAAATGAGGAGAATAAATCAGTATTCAAAACTCTACCAATAAAGAAAACCCAGGACTAGATGACTCAATGGATAAATTTTATAAAACATTTAAGGAAAAATTAACACCAATCTTCTTACACTCTTCCAAAAAAATAGAAGAGGTGGCTGGGTGTGGTGGCTCATCACTTTGGGAGGCTGAGGCAGGCAGACCACTTGAGGTCAGGAGTTTGAGATGAGTCTGGCCAACATGGTGAAACTCTGTCTCTACTAAACATAAAAAAAAATTAGCAGGGCGTGGTGACAGGTGTCCATGATCCCAGCTACTCTGGAGGCTGAGGCAGGAGAACTGCTTGAACTTGGGAGGCAGAGTTTGCAGTGGGCCTAGATTGCACCACTGCACTCCAGCCTGGGCAACAGAGCAAGACTCTGTCTCAAAAAAAAAAAGAGGAAATGCCTCCTAATTCATTTTATGAGGCGAGCAACATCCTGATACCAAAGATACTACAAGAAAAGGAAACTACAGACAAATATCCTTGATAAACATAGATGCAAAATCCTCAATAAAATACCCATAAACCAAATAACAACAGCACATTAAAAGGCTCATGCCCCATGACCAAGCGGAATTTATCCCCAGAATATAAGAATGGTTTAATACTAGCAAATCAGTTAATGTAATACACCACATTAACATAATGAAAGAAGAACCTCTTGATCATCTCAATAGATGCAGAAAAAGTATGTAGCAAAATTCAACATTCATTCATAATAACCATTCTTCAAAAATGGGTATAGCAAGAACGTACCTCAATATAATAAAAACCATACAGAAAAAGCCCACAGCTAACATCCCAATCAATACAGAAAAAACTGGGAGTTTTGCCTCTAAGATCTGGTTAAAGGAAAAGATGCCATTCTTACTATTTCCATTCAACATAGTACTGGATATCCTAGACAGAGCAATGAGAGAAGAAAATGAAATAAAAGCATCCAAATTTAAAAGAAAGAAGTATATCTATTTGTGGAAGACACAATTATATAGAAAACTAAAAGACTAAAAAAAAAAGTATTAGAGCTAGTAAAGTTGCAGGATATAAAATCAACATACAAAAATCATTAATGTTTCTATATACAATAAACTATTTGAAAAGGAAAATTTTAAAGTAATACCGTTTATAATGGCAAGAAAAATAAAATAAAATACTTAGAAATAAACTTAGCCAAAGAGTTGAATTGGAAAACTTACACACTGAGAATTATAAAACATTAATGAAGGAAATTAAACAAGACATGGCTAAATGGAAAGATATCACATGCTCATGGACTGGAAAAATTATTACCGTTAAAATGACCATACTAGGTCTTCGTCCATTTGTGCTGCTATAACAAAATACCTAAGACTGAGTAGTTTCATTTGTCATGTTCTCTGGAAGTCCAAGATCAAGGTTCAATGTCTGATGAAGGCCAGTCTCTGCTTCCAAGATGGCACCTTGTTGCTATGCTCACCAGAGTGAATGAACCCTTGTTCTCATATGGGAAGAAGGAAGAAGGGCAAAAGGGGTCTACCTGGTTTCCTCCAGCCCTTTTATAAGGTCATGAATCCCATTCATGAGAGAAGAGCCCTCATGATCCAATCACCTCCTAAAGGTCCCACATCTTTTTTTTTTTTTTTTTTTTTTTTTGAAATGGAGTCTTGCTCTGTTGCCCAGGCTGGAGTGCAGTGGCACAATCTCGGCTCACAGCAACCTAAGCCTCCCGGGTTCCGCCTCCCAGGTTCAAGTGATTCTCCTGCCTCAGCCTCCTGAGTAGCTGGGATTACAGGTGTGTGCCACTATGCACAGCTAATTTTTGTATTTTTAGCAGAGACAGGGTTTCACTATGTTGGTCAGGCTGGTCTCAAACTCCTGACCTCGTGATCCACCTGCCTCAGCCTCCCAACATGCAAGGATTACAGGTGTCAGTCACCATGCCCAGTGGTCCCACATCTTAATACTACATATTGGCAATTAAGTTTCAACATATTAATTTGAGGGGACACATTCAAACCACAGCACTCCCAAAGTGATCTACAGATTAAATGCAATCTTAATCAAAGTCCCAATAGCATGCTGGTTTTTTTTTTTTTTGAGATGGGTCTTGCTCTGTAGCACCCAGGCTGAAGTGCAATGGCACAATCTCGGCTTACTGCAACCTCTGCCTCCTGGGTTCAAGTGATTCTCCTGCCTCAGCCTCCCAAGTAGCTCAGATTACAGGTGTGTGCCACCCATGCCTGGCTAACTTTTTAATTTTTAGCAGAGATAGGGTTTCACCCTGTTGCCCAGGCTGGTCTCAGATTATCCACCCATTTTGTCCTTCCAAATTGCTAGGATTACAAGCGTGAGCCCCTGCATCCAGCACCCAATGGCATTCTGTTTTGTTTTGTTTTTTTTTTTTGAGACAGAGTTTCACTTGTTGCCGAGGCTGGAGTGCAACGACGTGATCTCAGCTCACCGCAACCTCCACCTCCTGGGTTCAAGCAATTTTTCCACCTCCTGAGTAGCTGGGATTACAGGAATGCGCCACCATGCCCGGCTAATTTTGTATTTTTAGTAGAGATGGGGTTTCTCCATGTTGGTCAGGCTGGTCTCAAACTCCCAACCTCAGGCAATCTGCCTGCCTCGGCCTCCCAAAGTGCTGGGATTACAGGCGTAAGCCACCGTTCCTGGCCCTCAATGGCATTCTATATAGAATAGGAATAATAATCCTAAAATTTCTATGGAACCACCAAACATCCTAAATAGCCAAAGTGATCTTGAGCAAGAAGAAAAAAGCTGGAAGCATCACACTTCCTGATTTCAAAATATATCAGAAAGCTACAGCAATCAAAATAGTATATTGACATGAAAACAGACATACAAACCAATGGATGAGAATAGGGAGCCCAGTAATAAATCCATGCATTTACAGTTAAATGATCTTTGACAAAGATGCCAAAAGCATACAAAGAGCAAAGGATAGTTTCTTCAATAAATATTGTTGGGAAAACGAGATATCTACCTGCAGAAGAATGAAACTGAACTTTATCTCATACAATATTAAAAAATTCAACTTAAAATGGATTAAAGATTTAAACATAAGGCCTGAAATTATAAACCTACTCTAAGAAAACAGGGGGGAAAGCTTCTTGACATTGGTCTGGGCAATAAGTTTTTAGATATAACACCAAAAACACAGACAACAAAAGTAAAAATAGACAAATGATATTACATCAAACTAAAAAGCTTCTGCACTGAAAAGGAAACAATTGACAAAGGGAAAAGAAAATCTACAGAATGGGATAAAATATTTGTAAACCATATATCTGATGAGGGTTTAACGTCCAAAATATGTAAATGGCTGATATAAACATTTTTTTTAAACAGAGGTCTCACTATGTTGGCCAGGCTGGTCTCAAACTACTGGCCTCAAGCGATCCTCGGGCTTTAGCCTCCCAGGTAGCTGGGACTACAGCTACATGATACCACACCTGGTTTCATACAACTTAATAGCCAAAAAATATATATACACAGTAATTTCACTTTTGTGTATCTATAGCCCATAAAAATAAAATAACTATCTCAAAAAAATAGTCAAAGGATCTTAGTATTTCTCAGAAGAAGAAATATGAATGGCCAACAGGTTTATGAGAAGATACTTATCATCCCTAATAGTCAAGGAAATGGAAGTCAAATACTTATTTTTCGTCTTTCTGATAATAATCATTCTAACAGGTGTGAGGCTTGGAATCTATAGTGATTTTACCTCTATGATTCCTGATAAATGGAAATGTGTGCCTTTCTTCTAATCGGTTTGTCAACATTTTATCAATTTTATTGATCACTTCAAAAAACTAGTTTATGGCTTCATTTTCTCTATTGTTTTTCTATTTTCTATTCCATTGATGTCTTGTGCCTCTTATTAGATTCTTCCTTTCGCCTACTTTAAGTGTGATTTGCTCCTCTTCTTTTCATTCCTCAATGTGAAAGCTTAGATCATTGATTTGAGACTTTTTTTATTTTTCTAGAATAAGCAAGCTCAGCCAGAATTTCCACACTTTCAACTGCAACCATAGGCGGCCCACTGCCAAGGAGAAGCCCACGACCTCAGAGGTGAAACACCTTCAAATCCATGACACTGGTCCTTTCTCCACACCTCCTTTTCTTTGCCATCTCCTACACCTTGCCCCCTCAAATAACCAAACTACCTCAAAACATTGAGTGGGTCAAATGAAAGGAGACCTTAGGGAATCTCCTTTGAGCTTAGGGAATCTGAATTTTTTTATAATGTGCTACAAGCAGTATTATATTTTGTCCCAAAAGGATGCATGACCTTTATTATACTGGACAATAAACAAATCTGCCCTTGGCCCCAGAAGGAGATACTATTTCTGTATTCTAAGGCTGTCCATTATTCAAATATCCTTGAAAAGACAGTGTGGAACAAAAGGTCAGTTAGTGTCTCTGCTCACAAGACATGTAAAAATATGAGTGATCCATGGAGAATTGTTTCCCACCATATTAAAGCTTTATCAGGGCTTTATATAAATTTAGGACTAATTTGAACCTGCTAGTGAGTCAAAAGTCTTCTCAGAACTTTACTGAAAACCCCATATATTGAGAACATCTTTCCACTCTGGTAGGTGAAAACACTGACTATTCCTAGCCCTGTGTGAGATCTAGGAGTTGTTCTGCCTACTCCTTTGAAGTGGTTCGGCTCAGAACTCAACCAAAGGCTTGAGAGGATTCCTCTGTAGTTACCTAGAGCTCACTCTGCGAATCTCTCTTCTCTCTGGTACTCTGACCCACAAACTTTAGCTGCCTTAGTCTTCTCACACTCCGCACTCTCTCCCTCTGAAGCTCAGTGAAACTGCCAGGCTCTGTTTGGGTCCCCCTTCCTGCACGGCACCTTAGTCTGTCCATGCATTAAGCAGGCGGAATTGTGGTTCTCACCTAACTTACTCCCCTCCTCTCAGGAATCACTGTCTTGTGTTATCTGCTGTCCAATATCAGAAAGCCATTGTTCCATATATTTTCCCCGGTTTGCCAGGTTTTTAATACAGAAGAATAAATCCAGTCCCAGTTATACCATCACGAACAGAAACAGGAGTCTGAAAATAGATATTAACTAGCAGAGAAATGTATTGTCTATATATAAAATCTTAACAAATCTAAAACGCAACTGCCAAAATAGGTAGCAAGGTAAGAGACCAGCAAACATGCATGAAATATTTTTCACAATAACTTCATTTATAAAACCATCAAAAAATAAAGTAATTCGGGTGGCGGGGCAGGGCCTCGCAGCCCTTCAGTCTCGTCAGGCTCAGTCCCCTCCTGATAAAAAAAAAAATTTTAATAAAAATAAATAAATAAATAAAGTACTTACGGACAAATGTAACAAAAGACATGTAAGTCCTCTACGCTGGAAACTGTAAAACATTGCTGAAAAAAATTAAGACCTGCATAAATAGAGTTGTATCCTATTTGTCACAGCCCAAGGGGTTCTTCTTGCCCGCTGCCCTGAAAAAAACAATGAGAATAGAAGGTGTTGCAGCAAAGAGTTTAATAATTGCAGGGCCAGCCAAGTGAGGAGAGACACGTTTCAAACCCATCCCCCACCCCAAGAATTCAGAGGGTTTTTTTAACTACTGTTTTGGCAGGCAGGGGGGCTAGAGAAGTGAAACAACTGACTGGCTGGGAATGAAATCACAGGGGTGTCTAAAACTGTATTCACGCAGCCAAGTCATTTCCTGGGACGGGTCTCAGGACCAGGTGGCGTCTCTTGGTCTGCTGAAATGCTAAATCTGAAAAATGTCTCAAAGACCAGTTCTTTAGGTTTTACAATAGTAATACTGCCTACAGGAGTAGTTGGAGAAGCTCTGAATCTTGCCACCCCGGATACATGACTCTGGGGCAGTAAGCATCTTATGTAACAAAAACAAGCTAAGCAATGGCGGATCTTTGTTTAATTATGCCCATTCTTTAACAAAGTTCAAGCCCCTACCATAATTTTAACTGTCTTATGAATGTGGCTTCAATCTCTGAACAGAAGTGGGGTGAGTTTTCCTTGTCTCAAAGATTAACTGTAAACTAAATTCCTCATAGTTACGTCGGCCCCCACATTAGAATGAACAAAAAAAACAACTAAACCTGTAAGGTTAGAAGCAAAATGGACTCAACCATATTAGACTTCTCTCATCACAGTTCTGCAAAGGTGGTTTCATATTCATTCACTATAAGACTCAACATTAAGATGTCAACTTTCCCCAAATTTATCTACAGATTCATATCAACCCCAATTGTAACCCCAGCAGGATTTTTTTTTTTTTTTTTGATACAGGGTATCACTCTGTTGCCCAGGCTGGAGTGCAGTGGTGCAACCACAGCTCTCTGCAGCCTTGACCTCCTGGACTCAAGTGATCCTCCCACTTTAGCCTCCCAAGTAACCAGGGCCACAGGCACATGCCACCATGTTCAGCTAATTATTAGGTTTTCTTGTAGAGACAGTCTCGCCATGTTGCCCAAGTTGGTCTTGAACTCCTGAGCCTAAGTGATCCTCCCATCTCAGCCTCCCAAAGCACTGGGATTACAAGTGTGAGCCACTGTGCCTTCCCCCAGCAGGATTTTCTTTTCTTTTTTTTTTTTTTTTTTTTGAGACGGAGTTTTCGCTCTTGTTACCCAGGCTGGAGTGCAATGGCGCGATCTCGGCTCACCGCAACCTCCGCCTCCTGGGTTCAAGCAATTCTCCTGCCTCAGTCTCCCGAGTAGCTGGGACTACAGGCACGTGCCACCATGCCCAGCTAATTTTTGTATTTTTAGTAGAGATGGGGTTTCACCATGTTGACCAGGATGGTCTCGATCTCTTGACCTCGTGATCCACCCGCCTCGGCCTCCCAAAGTGCTGGGATTACAGGCGTGAGCCACCGCGCCCGGC